>CM071936.1:11428695-11667515 GCA_016081115.2 Rehmannia glutinosa | reverse complement strand
TTTCTTCAATGCTTTCCCGCACAAATGACATGTAAATTAGAATGTCAAAGTGTAAAAAATAACCAACGTAACCATATTATGTTCTGGTTAATTACCTCTCCAATTCGATTAAAGTAATTGTCATCCACGTATATGATGTTCCATCCCTTGTCAAATCTAGCTCCTGTTTTGTCAATATAACTTTCAAACTTCTCAAACCTATCTCGGAACAACTGAATTCGAGCTTTAACATCAGCAACACTAAAATCCTTCGAAAATATGCTTCGAAGTTGTGGAGCAATTAGACGGATTAAGGAGTTCCACTCAACAAAGATCATGCACGGCATGATGCGAGTGGAACAATCTAAAGCATTTTAAACAGTAGCATTCCTCTCGCAGGTTCCCGATTCACCAAAGATTCAAAACAAGTAGTCTTAAAGAACAGTAAAAATACAAAGTAGAATGCATTCTAATTAACAAACAATAAAATTTGGCATCTACTTACTTGTAAATATGTAATGTCAAAATCAAGGCCTGTAGAATTCTAAATTTGTTTGTCAAACCCTGCATTATGTTAAAACAACCAAAACAGACATTAAGAACCGATATATATTAAACCCTAACCCTAAACCTACACAAAAAGCAACATGAAACAAAATATGAAACAATTGATTAAGAAAATCAACAAAGCATGTTGATGTAAAACAAAACAATAACATTTACCTCAAGAACTGTTAGTTCGTCCCATTCGTCTTCTTCGTTCGCTTTTTCGGAAGGTAAACAATGAAAAATGACTCAGAAACGTCTTTTTAAACTGAACTGTGGGGGTACACAAAACGTCAAAAGTGGTCGACTAATCGATTCATGTGTCGTTCAAGTGGTCGATTAATCGACCACGGTTGTCGTTCTGTGGTCGACTAGTCGACCATCTGAACGACACATGAATCGATTAATCGACTCATTTGTCGTTCCGTAGTCGATTAGTCGACCATCTAAACGATACATTAATCGATTAATCGACTCATTTGTCGTTCCATAGTCGATTAATCAATCAATGTTTCCTTCAGATTGTACCAAACATACAGTGCAATAAATCACACATTCAAAACAAAAACAGTAATCACACATTCAGAACAACCATACATAATTACATAAAACCTAAACTATTGTTCAACCATAATTACACAGCCTAATCTTAACTATTCAACCATACATTCAAAACCTAAATTAAAACATTCAACCATAATTACACAACTTTAAAATTGTTCAAGAACAACCATACATAACATAAAAATTTAAGGAAGACCACCCGCTACTCAACATCCTCACAAGATCGACCCACGATGGACCAGCCCCATCACCACCATCAACCCACGATGGGAGCCCCATCACCACCATCAACCTTGATGGACCAGCCCCATCTCCACAGGACCCCATCCAAAGACCTCGGGTGGATCGAAACCCGCGGAACATCACCATCATATACGTAATCGAGGTAAATTGGATTGTCGGGATGGTAGCCGTGTTTGTTGGATAAGTCAACCGGGGCGGCATTTGATTCTACGAATATATTATGGGCGATTTTGAAGTATTTGAACCCATTCGTCCCGAAGAACCGTTACTCAATGGTCTCCTAAATGACAAAAATACAAAAAAAAAATATTATTATGTATAATTAATTAATTCAATATGAACAAATTAAATATTTCTTACCCCTCTAACATGATCACAATAAAGCCCAGTAACAGAAACTATGTTGTTCTCATGATCATACGTCACACCAGGAGTTTTAATGAACTGCACAAATGACTCGAACTTTGTTTGGAACAATTGAATCTGACTTTTAACCTTTCTGAGGCTAAAACATTTCTTGAAATGTGCACCAAGGTCAAAAGCGACAAGACGCAACAACGAGTTGAATTCGGATTGGATGGACAGTATGATAAAAAGAGTGTAACAATTAAGATATTCATAGAGCCATTCCTCTTCTTCAATGGTCCAACTGATTGGTTGGAGCATCTGGCGGATTATTTGATTCATGGTACGAGACATATCTCTCTATTCAAGGAAAATGAAGGATTAGTAAAACGAAACCTTCGACTTTTTAACTGTGGGGTGGGTTAAACAAAACATCATTTTAATCGGAAAATAATAAAAACTGAAACGAAACGTCTTTTTAATCATAAAGTAATAAAAACTAAAACGAAGCGTCTTTTTAACTACTTTTCAAACGAAACGTCATTTTAATTGTGTCGTTCAGTGGTCGATTAATCGACTCTCTGAGCGACAAATTGGTCGATTAATCGACTACTGAACGACGATCGATTAATGGTCGGTCAGATGTCATTTAACCCTACTTTTAGGGTTTGTTTAGGGTTTAGGGTTTAGGATTTAGGGTGTAATTAAACTTGTAAAATCTCTCATATAATTTAGTATAATATGTTATAAAATATTTCATATAATTTAGTGTTGATCGAGATTACAATAATCACGGGACTATAAATTACGTTGCACTGTATGTTACACTATATCATATGTTATCAATATGTTGCCGATTTTTTCGCCGTCAATTGTAAAATATATCATACTATATGCTACATAGTATCATCATATGGTATAAAATCTTTCATATAATTTAGTGTTGATCTGGATTACAATAATCACGGGACTATAAATCACATTGCACAGTATGTTACACTATATCATATGTTATCAATATGTTGACGATTTTTTTGCCGTCAATTGTAAAATATATCATACTATATGTTACATAGTATCATCATATGTTATAAAATCTCTTACATAATTTAGTCTTGATCGGGATTACAATAATCATAGTATCATATGTTATAAAATCTTAAATAATTTAGTACTATATGTTATATGATCGGTCACAAGTCGTGAAACCCGACTTGACTGACCGCCTGTGGTCGGTCAGAGGTCGTGCAACCCGACCTGACCGACCACGAGTTCGGTTAAGAGGTCGTTCAGCCCGACCTGACCGACCCCCGTGGTCGGTCAGAATCGTGCAACCCGACCTGACCGACCACGTGGTCGGTCAGATGTCATTCAACCCGACCTGACCGACCCCGTGGTCGGTTGCAACTTAACATGATCGACCCATAGCCCGATCTGACCAACCCTGATCGACCATTTAGTCGGTTAAAGATCAATCAGGGTCGGTGATTGACTGGTATTTTGCATGTATTTTGGGCTTAATATTGGCTAGAATGTGGGGATATGCATGCGTTATATGAATAAATTGGGTAATATTCTTGTTTTGTGGAATTGGATTACGCTTTGCTCGTTTTGTAGGAATTTATCTATATTTGTGGCATAGTGGCAACAATTCAAGCATCGCAACCGCTAATACTTGACACAAGTGACGAAGTTTGGAGTCAAGTCGAGAAGAAGTTGGACGAACCGGGCGAGAAACGGAAGAAAATAGTCTATGGGCATATTGTTCCGGTGAGCACGGGCGGGGGCATGCTCTCAAAGACAGCCCGTGCTCAACCTAAACAGGATGACTCAAGGTGCGGCTTTGCAGACGGGCGCCCGTGCCATATTGGCACGCCGTGCTCCTCTCAAGAAAGATTACAAATGGTTCGGCACCCAAGACGGTCAAGTGCAAAAAGGGCACGGCAGGTCGTGTCGTCTTTTGGGAAAAACGAGTTTATCCAATTTCAACTAGGTTTCGACCGAACGAAGTACAAATAGACCCGGGCGGCACAAACAAGGGACGCTGATTTTTACCCTAGAAACCAGAGAAAAGAGCAGTTTCCACCGGATACTTCGAGAGATTGATCAAGACCGCAACTACACCTTCGAGGATTGAAGATAGATCGAGAGATCGTCGTCATCCCCGAGTCACTCATTCCATCGTATCGTATTTCAATTAGTTAGATTTTGATTATGGATAATTTGTCTATGAATTGTTTATTTTCAATGTCTGGCTAAAACTCTTGTGATTCCCGGGTTTGGGAGTAGATTAATAAACACTTTTATGTGATGATTAAGGATAATTGAAGTTAATGTTTTCTTTCTCTATTCAAGTACTTTGCTTTAATTCTTGTTTTGTCAAAAGGCCTTTGATCTAAACTTGTTTGATGTATTGATCCATAATTCTAACCGATGAGTTTCAATACTAGATCTTGAGTACTTGACACAAATAGATTGCATGATTGAGAAGTCTGCGAATATTTATGAGATCTTTTAATCTTTTGAACTTTTGGGAGTTGGATATCTCATGTTGAGTAGAGATGCCAACATAGATATTCCAATCAACGCTTTTACATACATCTCGAGAGAGGGGGTAAATTACTTTGGTGATTGGTCTATAGAGAAGAATATGTTTAACCTTGGTTTGCTTAACCTGAGCATAAAAGTGGGATATTAATTGAAACCATAACCCACGAATCCATCCATTCATACTTGATCTTTTAATCACTCTATACTTTGTTATTTTAGGATTAATTTCTGCTTTAGTAGTAATAAAACCAAACCTTCAAATTTCGATAGTTTAGATAAAATAGACTATTATAATCCAATACTTAGTACATTAATTTATTAATCCCTGTGGATTCGACCTTGCAAACCCTATTCTATAAACTGGATCCGTACACTTGCGGTGAAGCTAAAAATAAGGCGAACAAGTTTTGGTGCCGTTGCCGGGGATTAATCAAATTTTTAGTACTAATATTGCGATAAAATAGAACTATTCTTAATCTAGACGTTCTTTCTTTTCTTTTTTTTTATTTTATTTGTTCGATTTTACTTCTATTGTGGTTAACTTGTTTTCTTTAGTTGGTTCAGGTAGTGCATGATCACTCGCTCAAAGCAAGGAGAATTAGCACCGCTCATACCAGGAAGTTGAAGCTTTTGCTAGGTGAAATAGTGCGGCTACTAAACGGGTAGAAAGACAACAGACCAAACCATGGCAGGAGTTGAAGACAACAACAGAGGCAATAACGGGGTAACAACCAGGCTAACAGAAGAGTCAATGTTGAGTTACCAATACCAGAGGTTCCAGTGGCTCGGCGAATTTCAACAAAGAAGCGATACGCTGACTTTTCGCCAATCAATCGCAACTATGGTGGCATTGCCAATGTCCCGATCAATGCGAATAATTTTGAGCTAAAGCCAACGCGATCTCGATGGTACAATGTAACCAGTTTGGGGGCTTCCCGCCCAAGATCCCAACTCTCATCTTGCGAATTTCATACAAACCGCAATACTATCAAGATGAATGGGGTGACCGATGATGCTATATGTCTTCGCCTATTCCATTTCTCTTTAAGGGATAAGCTGCAGAATCGCAGCACCTAACTCGGGGAGTGTCAACAACGGGATGAGCCGAGTCGAGGTTTGTTTAAATACTTCCCACCAAGTAAGACACTATAGCTTAAAAGCGAGATCACTCGATTCAGCGGTTTGACTCTGAGCCTTTGTACGAGGCCTGGGAGAGATTCCGGGATTTGTTGAGGAGGTGCCCGCAACATGGATTTCTCAAGATCGCAGCTCGCTTTTTTCTACAATGGGTTGATGGGACAGACGAGATCATTTGTAGATGCCGCGTGGGCGGCACTCTACTCGCGAGATTTCCGGAAGATGCATTCAACTTGTTAGAGGAGATGGCCATGAATAGCTATCGGTGGCCCTCCGAGAGGACTAATGTGAAAAGGGTAGTGAAGTTTCGATTGCACCAATTAAAGAGTTGACAGCCCAGATGGCCGTTTTGACCAATCAATTGAGTACATTGACAAAGGCAAATAAGGTAAACGTGGGTGCAAGTAGCGGGGGAGTTTCTCTAGATCTGATAGAGGAAGCAAATTACGTAAATAACCAGAATTTCAACAATTTCCGGAACAATCAAAATCCCACTCATTATCATCCGGGCCTAAGGAACCACGAAAATTTCTCATATGCGAACACAAAGAACGTGATGCAACCACCACCGGGGTTTAATGTGACTAATGGAGTTATTACTGCAGATCCTAAACCAACCATGGAAGACATGTTCACCTCGTTTATGAACGAGACAAGGAACAGGTTCAACAAGGATGAGGCAAAGATGGATAAAATTGAAAACCATGTCACCCAATTGGGGTCCCAGATGAAGAATCTTGAGACCCAAATTGGTCAAATAGCTACAATTATTGGTGGGAAGCATCAAAAAGGCGGTTTCGAGCAACACCGAGGTAAACCCAAAAGAATATGTAAAGCCATTAAAGCCATTCGTCGAGGAGTGGAATGGAATATGAGGGGCCGAAAATACCAGAAAATTCGGAAGAATTGCGGGACGGCACGGCGGCGTGCGCCACACGCCAGCCGTGCGCGCTTTGTTGACACGACAATCGATGCGCCGGGCGATGCGGAAACTGAGGCAAATGGCGAGGTTGAGGCCAAGGAAGAAGGCGAGGAACATCGTCTTTGAACAAAAAGGGGCCGAGAAGCTTAAATCCACCTCTAACCCCGATATTTCTAAACTTAATGTTCCCCTTCCTTTTCCCCAACGTTTTCAAAAGAAAAAATTAGACGCACAATTTGCTATGTTTTTAGATATTTTTAAGAAATCGCATATTAACATTCCTTTTGCGGATGCATTGGAGCGGATGCCCAATTACGCTAAGTTCTTGAAGGATGTTATGTCAAAGAAAAGGAAGATGACTAGTTTCGGAGACAGTCAATAACTGACAGAGGAGTGCAAAGGTCAATAATCCAAAGGAAACTACCACGAAGTTGAAAGATCCGGGGGAGTTTCACTATCCCTTGTGCTATTGGTGATGTTTTCTTTAAGAAAACACTTTGTGACTTAGGAGCGAGTATTAACTTAATGCCCTTGTCCTGCTTTTCGTGCAACTTGGATTGGGAGAGGTGAAGCCATCTACGGTCACCTTGCAACTCGCAGACCGATCACTCACGTATCCAAAGGGAATCATCGAGGATGTACTTGTCAAAGTTGATAAATTCATATTCACTTGTGGATTTCTTAGTCTTTGGACATGGAGGAAGATAAAGACGTTCCTTGATACTTGGGCGTCCATTCCTAGCGACGGGGAAGGCCTTAATAGATGTGTAAAAGGAGAGCTCACGTTACGGGTTAATGATGAGCATGTTTTATTTACGATATATAATGCACTTCAATTTCATGATGGTGTGGAGACTTGTAAATTCATAGACGTAGTTGAATCCTCGCATTGATGAGTATGCGGATCATACATTGTTTCGGATACTTTGGAGTTTGGTTTGACACATTCGTGTTCAACATCGAACTTGACTATTGATATTGATAACCAAGACATGTATAATTGTGTTTGTGCTTTGGATAATACGCAGCACTACCAAGGAGCGCAAAGAGGCACACACACGCCCGAAAAACGTCACGGAATCGGTTCTACAGGATGCACGACCCGTGCCCTTGAGCACTCCCTGTCGTCGTATGCGTATGGCCAACGAAAAAATTGAAGAAAACGACGATGGCACGGGCAGCCCGTGCCTAAGGTCGAAGGAAATCTTGAAGGATTTGAAGATGGCACTACCGTGCTCATCGAAGACGGCAGCAGCCCGTGCTCCCCTTCCGAAGAGGCCAAATCGAACCTTAACTCAAACCCTTGCCCGAGCATCTCAAATATGCATTCCTTGGAGCGAATAACACGAGTCCGTGAATCGTATCATCACTTTTAACTTCAGTTCAACTCGATAAATTGCTTAGGGTGTTACGAAAACATAAGTCGGCGATAGGTTGGTCAATTTCGATTTAAAAGGCATTAGTCTATCGATTGTGATGCATAAAATTAGAATGGAAGATGTCTACAAACCTTCGTGCAAAATCAAAGAAGATTAAACCCTATAATGCAAGAAGTCGTTAGAAAAGTTAAGTTTTAAAATGGTTAGATCTTTGGAATTATTTATGCTATTTCGAAGGGTAAGTCCTAGACAAGTGGTGCCAAGAAAGGGGGATAACGGTAGTAAGAAACGATAGTGATGAGCTTATAGCGACTAGAGTAGTAAACTGGATGGAGAATTTGTATTAATTATAGGAAGTTGAATGATGATACTCGCAAAGATCACTTTCCCTCCCCTTTATTGATATGATGCTTGATCGTTTGGCGGGATATGACTATTATTGTTTTTCGATGGTTATTCCGGTATAATCGATCATGATTGCCCCGGAAGACCAAGAAAAGACGACCTTTACATGCCCCTATGGTACCTTTGCATTTCGCAGATGCCATTCGCCTTTGTAATGCACCCGCTTACTTTTCAAAGATGCATGATGGCTATATTCCATGATTTCATTGAGAAAATAGTGGAGGTTTTCATGGATGATTTTTCTCGTGTTTGGAGATTCATATGATCATTGCTTGGATAACCTTTCTCTAGTTTTGCGCAGAGATGCGAGGAGACTAACCTTGTTTTAAATTGGGAAAAGTGCCACTTCATGGTACGAGATGGCATTGTTTTAGGCCACCGAGTCTCTTTTGCGAGTTTGGAAGTTGATAGAGCGAAAGTTGTGGCAATCGAGAAACTCCCACCTCCAACAAACGAGAAAGCCATTCAAGTTTTTTAGGACACGCCGGATTCTACTGAAGGTTTATCCGTGACTTTTCTAAAATCACTAAACCTTTAAGTCGCTTATTAGAAAAAGATATTGCTTTCAATTTTTCCAATGATTGTTTTGTGCTTTTGAAATCCTGAAGAAGGCTTTGGTGACAACACCCATTCTAGTAGTTCCGGATTGAGTCACCCTTCGAACTAATGTGTGATGCAGCGACTTTGCGGTTGGGGCTGTTTTGGGTCGAAACGAGACAAGATGTTGAGCCATCTACTACGCGAGCGGAGTAACCTTAGACAATGCCCAAAGCAAAACTACACTACCACCGAGAAGGAAATGCTAGCAATCGTGTTTGCATTCGACAAGTTTCGATCTTACTTGATTGGGACTAAGACGATCGTCCACACCGACCACACGGCAATGAAATATCTGTTTGATAAGAAGGATGCCAAACCGAGATCGATTCGGTGGATCCTCTTGCTACAAGAACCGATGTGGATATTCGGGATAGAAAAGGTCATGCGAGAATGTAGTAGCCGATCACTTGTCCGACTAGAATAGAAGAAGAAGGAGGAGAAAGAAATCACGGAGACAATTAAGGAGGAATTCCCGATGAGCAACTTCACGATGCTACAAGCTAAATTCCCATGGTATGCCGATTTTGTTAATTATTTGGTTGCAGGGGTTTTGCCTCCGGATTTATCATCCTATCAAAAGAAGAAGTTTCTCCATGATGTCAAGTTTTACATGTGGGACGATCCCCTGCTCTTTAAGAGGTGCGCCAACACCATCATTCGACGATGTGTACCTCAAGAAGAGTGGGAGAGAGTTCTACAGCAGTGCCATTCTTCACCTTCCGGATGACATTTCGGTCCGGCGCGCACGGCGGCTAAGGTATTACAAAGTGGATTATATGGCCTACATTATCTAACGATTGCTATCTATTCGCAAAGTTGTGATAGGTGCCGGATGGATGGGAAACATCTCGAGACGACATGAGATGCCAATGACCAATGTGATGGAAGTTGAACTCTTCGATGTGTGGGGGATCGACTTCATGGGCCCCTTCCCATCTTCGTCAGGCTATCAATGCATTCTACTTGCAGTGGAATACGTATCTCGATGGGTTGAAGCTATTAAAGCTCGGATCAATGATGCGCGAGTAGTGCTCAAATTCGAAGAAAAATATATTCGCTCGGTTTGGAACCCCGAGAGCTTTGATTAGCGACGGGGTCACACTTTGTGAATAAATTAATGAGCACTCTACTTGCGAAGACGGGTTAAGCACAAGGTAACATTAGCATATCATCCGCAAGCAAACGGGCAAGCAGAGGTAGCCAATCGTGAGATTAAGCGATTTTAGAGAAAACAAGTGAACATAAATCGCAAAGATTGGGCCATGAAGCTAGATAACGCACTATGGGCATATCGGATCGCATACAAGACACCCTTGGGCACATCACCGACGCTTAGTTTTTCGAAATCGTGTCACTTGCCCGTCGAATTAGAGCATCAGGCGTTTTGGGGTCAGTAAAGAAGTTGAATTTTGACTTCCAAGCAATGGGGTGAAAATAGCTCTTGCACCTAAATGAGATGGAGGAATTCGGGATGAAGCCTATGAAAATTCCCGGATTTACAAGGAGCGAACCAAATGATGGCACGATCGAATGATAAAGAAGAGGAGTTTTTACCGGGTGAACAAGTCCTTTTGTTTAACTCGTGTCTTAAACTCTTTAGGGAAAGCTTAAGTTTCAGATGGTCGGGGCCGTTTGTGATAAAGAAAGTGTTAAATCCTCCAGGGAATAGTGGAGCTATTGAGCCGAGATGGGGAGACATTCATGGTGAATGGCCGAGAATCAAGCATTACTTGAGCGGGAGCAAAAGGAGGAAGTGACATGCCTTACATTGCTAGAGCCATTATCAACTAAACAGCCAAGCTATAGACGTTAAATTTAGCGCTTGTTGGGAGGCAACCCAATGATTTTGTTGTTTTATTTCTTCCCATGTTTCTTAATTTGTTTCATTTCCTTTTCTAAGTTAGATTTTATTGCTTTCATAGATTAAAAAAAATCGAACACAAGGTTCGGACCAAAGACGGCCAACCGTGCCATATGGCACGCCCGCCGCTTTCCGTAATTAAGGGCTCACAAGTTCGGCCCTAGCACGGGCCACCCCGTGCCGTTTGGCACGCCCGTGCACCTTCAGATTTTGGGGAGCAATCTTTCGGCCCCAAGACGGGCGGCCCGTGCCGAATGAGCACGCCCGTGCTTATTCCTGCTGAGGCTTAAAACCGACGGGCAGGGCCTTATTTTCTTCACAAAGTCTTCCCCCCTTCACGCACGGACGAACAAGAAAAAACTCCCCCTCCAATTTTTTTCAAAAATTTCTTCTAGATATCATCACTACTCACCTCCCACACTACTCTAAACATGAATTACACGTGTGAATTTGCTTGGAAGCAAGGATTTGGGGTAGATAGCACCTAGGGTTTCAACAATCCAACTCTCTTCTAATTCTCGAAAATTAAGGTATGAATTGAAAATTTTTATGTCAAATTTCTTGAGAGTTATGAACTAGGGTTGATATATAATGCTTGTGTGATACTTTAGCCATATTTTTAATTGGAATTTTCTATGGGGCTTTTTATCGATCACTTGGTGGGTTGTTGAATTGTGATGAATTTAGTTGATTGCTTGATGGATTATACTTGTGTTAGATTGTTTAGGAAGTTAGGAGCTAGGATTCTCGGCAATTATATTGGTATGTGAATTGAACGCTTGAGTATGGATCGAATTATTGAAGATGAGCTACTATACTTCTAGTGAAATTGTTGTATTAATTCATTGTTTGTTTTTACTTGGCAAGTATGGATTCTCACGATTGTTTTGCCAGGTACTAAATTGAAACATGGTTGAACCACGACCGAACCGAGGAAGACGAGGTTGGGGAGTCATGGCCGCCGAGCGCCACCACACTCTGACACCCCGGTGCTTACGGGCTCACTATTGATGAAAATGAAACATCGGATAAATGGAACCGGCTCATCCATCGCTCATTCGCACCTACACGCTATACCGACGATGAATGTACCCGAGCTCTCGGGATACACGAGGAGGTGTGGCAAATGTTTGATCGAGTTGGATGGACCGCATTTATGCGCGGCGGTGACCAACCTACAAGACACTCGCACTAGAGTTCTTAAGATCGCTCGTGTCACGGCAACACGACCACGGAGTGAGCCTCGGGAAATCTAGCTCAAGTTGGGCAACGCATGGAGAACGTCGTCACTATTCTTTGAACTTAATCAAATTTTTGGGGTACCATCGGACGCCCCATACCGAATGAAACATGTACTGCAAATTACGACTCGCGTGCTTTTGGCGATTGTTGATTGAAACTCCCGACACAGGGCTCATGCAATACGCAACACGCACCTCCAAGGCCTCCTCACTCCGCAATCCCATATTCCGATACATTCAAAAAGTAACGGCCCATTCTGTGTTTGCCCAGTACAACAATGGGGGTATGCAAGCGAGAGAGATATACCTACTTTGGTGTATGCTCAATCGCACCCCTTATAACATGGCGGCATACTTTGTGGAACACGTCGTATACGTACAACAGCATGACGCGGGGAAAATACTAATTGGGGGAATGATAACCCCAATCGCACAACATTTTGGGGTTGACATAAGCCGCATGGAACCCTTAGCGGGCAAACAAGATTAACATGAGCGCCTCTTCTCACCATGAAGATCATCAGTAATGAGGAGAATATCCTATGTTTTCAACAAAAAGTCGGGTCTTCGTTTCCCCTTCCTAACCCGCAGCTCACAGCAGTAATTGATAACCAAATCAACTAGCTTATGTACTCCGAGGAGCATATCAGAGCCATGCAGGGTTTGGCGGCGCGAAAGAGGTGAAGGATAGCCGGGTTGGCCGATGAAGAAGACTTGGTCATGGAGGCACAAGAGTATGATAGATAGGAGAGGGGGTTTGAGCAAGGCTTCCAACAGGGAAGCTTCGATCAGAGCGTCCCACAGGGACAGCCTGATATTCCAGAGAGCCCTCGCCAAGGCGAGGAACGTGGGGGCCAGTATGATCACGATAGGTTCTGTGCATTTGAGGAAAGCTTGCGACAGCATAGGAGTGATTTTCGTGCTTACCAAGAAGTCCAAGATCAAAGGTACCATATGCAGAGCTTGTGGAACCAAGCACACGAGCAGTGAGAGTCGGAGATATTGCAGGTAGTACTACGAATCGAGAATTGGCATATCTCCCAGGGCCACTACCCGCCGCCACCCCCACAGTGATCCAGGTCTTTTCCACACTTTTCATTGAAATTCTACCTTCTCTTGCATAAGCTATAATTTCATTCAAGTTTGGGGGGGAGAGGTAGTATATTTTTTTGATGGGTGTGGCGTTTGCATTCATTTAGTTGCATGTAGAGCATATAGGTTGCATTGCATTAGATGTTTTTCAGTTAATTTTTTGTATGATTTTAGCATGTTTATCGCTTTAGCATGTTTATGGCTTTCCTAGTAGTTAGGGAGTGAGTTGACCGCTATTGTGTGTTTGTTGTGTTTTGATTGAGATCTTGATCTTGGGAGCATTTGCGGTAGTTCGTGTTGTTTTGAATTGGATGTTGAGTGTGAATTGATCGGATTGAGAATAATTAATATGTAGTATGTGCTTGTGGGGATCATGGTTAAAATGCTTTGAATTATGCACTTACAAGCCTGTGAGCTTTTGAGCCTTTACTGCTTTCATCATATGCAGTCTTGTTTGCGATTGAGTGTGTCATTCATGTTGATTTAAATTCTAGAACTTGCTCTGGTATCTCCGTCAAAGCCACATGTGGTATGCATTCATGAAAATGATTTTAGGCCATTTTTGTTAAGCCTTTCAAGCCTTTTTGCCTACCTTATGATATTTGATGTCCCTAGTTAGCCAACTTGAGCCTATTGCCTGATTTTTTGATAGCCACATTTCAATCCTTAGAACTTAAATCGATATATTTGTTATCCTAAACTTGAGCGTATAGTATTGAGTAAAGGATAGAATAAATGATTGCATGAAGGGATATCGAGAAATCAGAAAATAGTTTGTATGATTGGTGATTGGGAATAAAAGAAGAAAAGGAGAAAATGAGGATACTCACAAAAAAATCAAAAAAAACGGATCGAAACAAGTGAGTCGGCATGTACTAGAAATAAGGCTGGAAATTGTGATGTAAGGCGAAAGAGATTGATGTGTATGAAAAAGAAAGGAGAAATAGAGAGGTGATAAGATATAAGGCGATTGGGAGCACATAGTTGGTTGGTATTAAGCTAACTGTTAGAGAAAAACGACGTGCTTACTAATCTATACGCTTAAGTTGAGTCACTTTATCCATATTTCCCTACCTTAACCAAAGAGCCTTCATTACAACCACAAACAAAGTCCTTTCTGATTTGTTAATTGCATACAAACGAGTGGCGGAGATGTGAGACGATTTGCAAGCATATGGTAATTTTTCAACATTGATATGATTTGAGCGAATACACGTCCCTTATTATTCTAGTGAGTAGAGTTTACACTTTATCCCTGAGAGGCGTGATTTGATGTGTTTTACCATGATTTTAATAGACTTGTGCTCCGTGTTAGCTATTTGAAACTTGGTTAGTTTATGCTTGATATCTATGGATAGATGACATGAATTGTGATGTGGTGTTCTTGAGTTGCTCTTCTTTACCCCATTTGTGTTGTCTTGTTTATAAAGTGTTGACCGGGACTGTCAACAGTTTATGTTTGGGGGTTTGATTGACTGGTATTTTGCATGTATTTTGGGCTTAATATTGGCTAGAATGTGGGGATATGCATGCGTTATATGAGTAAATTGGGTAATATTCTTGTTTTGTGGAATTGGATTACGCTTTGCTCGTTTTGTAGGAATATATCTATATTTGTGGCATAGTGGCAACAATTCAAGCATCGCAACCGCCAATACTTGACACAAGTGACGAAGTTTGGAGTCAAGTCGAGAAGAAGTTGGACGAACCGGGCGAGAAACGGAAGAAAATAGTCTATGGGCATATTGTTCCAGGTGAGCACGGGCGGGCGTGCTCTCTAAAGACGGCCCGTGCTCAACCCAAACAGATGACTCAAGGTGCGGCCGAGGGCACGGGCAGCCCGTGCCATATTGGCACGCCTGCTCTCTCAAGAAAGATTACAAATGGTTCGGCACCAAAGACGGTCAAGGCGTGCCAAAAGGGCACGGTCGTGCCGTGCTGCGGGAAAAATAGAGTTTATCCAATTTCAACTAGGTTTCGACCCGAACGAAGTACAAATAGACCCGGGGCGGCCACAAACGAGGGGACGCTGATTTTTACCCTAGAAACCAGAGAAAAGAGCAGTTTCCCACCGGATACTTCGAGATATTGATCAAGACCGCAACTACACCTTCGAGGATTGAAGATAGATCGAGAGATCGTCATCCCCGAGTCACTCATTCCATCGTATCGTATTTCAATTAGTTAGATTTTAATTATGGATAATTTGTCTATGAATTGTTTATTTTCAATGTCCTGGCTAAAACTCTTGTGATTCGGGTTTGGGAGTAGATTAATAAACACTTTTATGTGATGATTAAGGATAATTGAAGTTAATGTTTTCTTTCTCTATTCAAGTACTTTGCTTTAATTCTTGTTTTGTCAAAAGGCCTTTGATCTAAACTTGTTTGATGTATTGATCCATAATTCTAACCGATGAGTTTCAATACTAGATCTTGAGTACTTGACACAAATAGATTGCATGATTGAGAAGTCTCGTGAATATTTGTGAGATCTTTTAATCTTTTGAACTTTTGGGAGTTGGATATCTCATGTTGAGTAGAGATGCCAACATAGATATTCCAATCAACGCTTTTACATACATCTCGAGAGAGGGGTAAATTACTTTGGTGATTGGTCTATAGAGAAGAATATGTTTAACTGGTTTGCTTAACCGAGCATAAAAGTGGGATATTAATTGAAACCATAACCCATGAATCCATCCATTCATACTTGATCTTTTAATCACTCTTTACTTTGTTATTTTAGGATTAATTTCTGCTTTAGTAGTAATAAAACCAAACCTTCAAATTTCGATAGTTTAGATAAAAATAGGACTATTATAATCCAATACTTAGTACATTAATTTATTAATCCCTGTGGATTCGACCTTGCAAACCCTATTCTATAAACTGATATGTACACTTGCGGTGAAGCTAAAAATAAGAACGATTACTTTTACATTTTGTTTTTGGTTATTTTGACAATACAGAGAGGTTTGTCCAAATTCATGAATACAACTGTTACGAAATCGGAGACAAAATACAACAATCACTAAATATGTGATTGTCTATCACTCATCGGTCTTTGATCACGGCAATTCAGTCGGTTGTGCCCCGATTGTTGGCACCTACTGCATTTTTTTCTTGAGCGGAACTCTCCTGTTGACGGTATTCATACTGTTCTACGACGCCCACCTTGTTGTCTGACAATAGGTGGCAAGACAATCATTTCCTTAATGTTATCGGGAATCTCCCATTCATTTTCATTAGGCACAGGGAAGATAGTCTCCGTATATGCTTTCCTCCAATAGTCAACGGAATAGTGTGGTGAGCATATGGGGTATATTGAAAAACCTCTCTTCTTGGTCGCTGCTATTGCATGCTCACATGGTAGGTGGTCCAATTGAAACTTTCTGCAAGTACAAGTGTTCTCAACAAAGTTAACAGTGAAATTTGTGGCCCCACTTCTCACCACATATAAATTTTGATCAATTGGTTCAACCGTGAACTTCTTGGCTTTTTCATGAGACTTGTGTAATTTTTCTTCCATTGCAGGAGTTAGATTGCCTGTACAACTTCGTGTAGCCTCACGCCTGTCATAGAACCAAGACTGCAACTTTTTTCCAATACTATCAAACAATGCAAATATAGGAGTTTGTCGGGCTTTTTAAACACCGAGTTCGAGAGACTCGCATTGTTTGACGTCATGATATTATAACGGTCTCCCGAAAATATGACCTTGCCCAAGTAGCAAAATTTGTATCGTTAAGATACTTCCAACCTTTCTCGCCAATAGCTTGAATTTGTGACATATACTTGTGAAATTCTTCTCATGTATATGCCTCACCGCTTTGTTAAAAAGGAGATAGTATCGTCTTTCGATTCTGATCCTCAAGTTGCCTTTGATATGATAAAAACAATGAGCATGACGCGTGCATTTTGAAAAATAGTTCGACGCGACCGATAAGACTCCCGTGTCTGCCGATATCACAACAAGGTCTTCTTGGTCACCTGTTATTCCTTTCAAGTTCATAAAAACCAATGCCACGAATCATCGTTCTCGGAATCAACAACGGCCCATGCAAGAGGATAAATCGCATATTTGCATCTTGACAAGTAGCGATAATCAACGCCTTTATATCTTTTAGTTAAAAATGTTCCGCCCACAACAACCATGGGCGCATTGAAGAGTGAAACCCACGAATGCAGGCCCGTATGCCAAGAAAAAGTACTTGAAGCAAGTTTTCACTATCAACCTCTAAAGAGTATATAGTTCTGGATTAGCTACTTTCAAGTTATGGGCCCATGCGGCCAACTTAGTGTAACTATCCTCAGGTGAACCCCTTATGAATGCTAAAGCAGTTTCTCTAGACCTCCTCGCTTTTTGATAATTTATTTCAATGCCAAAGTCTCGGCGAATTTCATTCGCAACATCAACATGTCTATATGTAGTGTTGCAGTCCGCAAACCTTGACATGATATATTTTCCAATGATCCACGATCTTGCTTATCTATGATCATTGGTGGACAAATTTAGAGCGCAAGTATGTTCTGGTGCATATTTTCTAATCTGAAAATAATCAAAGTCTTTGAACTTTGTTGCATGCAAGCGCCATTTGCAATTTGCATCAACACAAACAATTGTGTACACATTCTTATTCGATTTTTTTGTTTTGAACTGGAAATTGTATTTCAATGCGATCATGTGCACAGCTTTTTGAAGCTCTTTCTTGGTATCGAATACTTGGTCAACATTCAAGTCAATATCAACGGGTACAACTCGTGTTGTACTTCTGACCGAAGAAAGAAGATGCTCATTTGTGAACTGATTTTCTTCTCCAGTGCCTTGATTAAAATCAGTTCTCGGCGGTGTAGTAAATGCATCACCGTTATAATCATTGGAAGTAGATTCTCGAATTACCTCCAACCCATCCCAAATATCATTCACATTTCGATCATCATCACTGTGATTATTTTCTTCCACCTCAAAATTATGATATCCATCTTCCGGTTGCACGTCACAATCAACTACATTATGCTCGTCTCGTGGCACGTCACAAATAGTTTTTATCACAAGGGTTACACACAAGGGAATAACTTAACCTTGTTTATTGAGAGCCAAGTACCATTGCACTCCCTCGTCTAAAGTAATCCGGACAGGAATTTGAAAAGACTGTATGCTTGCTGGAGAAATAAATCCCATCTCCATATCATGCAAATTGGGATCAACTTTGCAAATATTTTGTGCCTTAGAATATAGCTTTTCATATGAAGTTTCTGTACTTATTGGAACTCCTGATGCATGCATTCCATCATCACTAAATACCCATTGCCATTTTTCATCCTTGTTATTAACAAAATGTCCAAAATAATACACGGTAATCCAAAACGGTGAAGACATGTTGTCTGCAATTAAATTGAAGATAAAAATGTCAAGTAATAGACTATAGTGCAGTTCTGTTTGATTTTGAATAAGTCGATTAATCGACTGCTGTGAATTTGCATAACTGGGTTGTTTAATCGACCCCCTTAGTCATTCAATCGACCAACTATAATGTGTCGATTGATCAACTTATTAGGGAGAACATGAGTCGATTGAACGACACTCATTTTAGTCGATTAATCGAATGATGCGTATTTACAGAATCGGGTCATTTAATTGACCCCATTATCGACACATTAATGTTGGTCGATTGACCGACTCACTGGGGTCGATTAAACGACCCGATTCTGCAAATACGCAGCATTCGATTAATCGACTTCATCTACTCGAGAAAATGAACGAAATGACAGATAAATTGATAAAACAATGCCATAAGGTCAGAGGAACTAAATTCAAACCTGAATGTTGATATCGCTTGCAATGTCGAAGATTGGGAAGGAGAAGATGTACGGATTTTCCGTTCGTTGAACTACAAACCCCCAAAAATTCGGTTGATATACACAATTTGTGGAAGAAATAAAAAGGGGTATTTTAGACCTTTGCAATTGGAGTGTTGTTGGCATATTAAAGTGCTGAAAGGGTAATTTGGACATTTAATATAGAAAGAAGGCCATTATTGAACTTTTGGAATAAGTAAAGCCATTTTTGAACATCTTCTATTTGACTAGGCCAAACTTGTACAAACCCCTTCTTTTTTCATAGCTTTGATTTTTATTTTTTTGGGGGGTTCTAATTCGATGTACTAATTGAAGTTGGTAATGTTGAAATCCTCAATACAAACATTATATTAATAATTTGAGAACAAATAAAGCGAGAGAAAAGAGAAATTGAAAATAAAGATTAGTAAATATTCCTAGTGACAAGCAAAAAGAGATTGACAAGAATGTCATGCCTTATTTTTGGGGTTGGGGTTGGGGTTGGGGTTGGGGTGGGGGGGGTGAGGAACTAACTCTAAAAAGGGTTACTCAACAAATTAAATTGCAATTAAGAGACCATACATTTACAATTAAATATGAATTGAGTATCTCCCAATTGTCTATATAATCTTAATTTTTAGAGATAATTAGGAACCCCTCAGGTTTGGGCTAATTACAAAAAAACCACAAGTTTTTCATATTACAAAAAGCTTGAACTGTAAATTTTGGACCGACCCAATAAAAAGATCAGACAAAACTCTATGTTTAGAGGCTTGAATGAACCGGACTTTTTTGCCCTAGTTCATTGGCCTAAAAAAAATGGGTCGACCCGATTGACATGTTTTTTCAATATATTTTCATGGGAAGGGCTCCATAAATATCGGTTTGGTCTTTGTTTGGCCCAACCCATTATGCCCGAAAATTGATCGGCCCGGTTGTACCGATTTTTCAATTTATTTTCGTGGACTGGGCTCCATAAATACCGGCTCGGTTACTGCTTGACTCGACCCATTAACCTAATAGAAGCAAAATACTGGGGCGACTCGGTTGACCTAGTTTTTCAATGTATTTTCATGGGTTGGGCCCCAAAAATATCGTCTTGATTACCGTTTAGCCCGGCCTGGCCCGGATTTTGCTTTTGGCCTGGTAGGTTAGCACCGGTCCGGCCTGGCCCGGATTTTGCTTTTGGCCGGTAGGTTAGCACCGGTCCGGCCTGATCCGTTTGACACCATTACAACAAACTGAGGTTTTATTTCATCTTATTTTTTTTTCGTCATTCATAATAAAATGTAAGACATAATTAAACACCAGGAGATTTTCGTACTTATCCCTAATTTTTATATATAAAATCATAATCTTGTCCCTTTTAAACTTCCTCTCATGCAATCCCTATTCGGCTATTCGCCATATGATATTTCATTTTTCATTTCATAAAATCAATAGTCACTATGTGTGTGCATTAAGAACGTCATTAATCTATACGTAGTTTGTAATGACCATGAAATTGGAATAGCCTATGTAACACATTCAGAATATGAAATCGGACTTGCAAAAAGACCCCAATAGAAAATAATTTGACTAGTCATTTTAAAATTATGGTAGCTTCTAGTCAAATTTGTGTTTATGAATCTTATGATCATCAGATATGCGTGAGGACGAAATCAACTACATACCAGGAGTTCAATCCATTGAACCAAAGGATTTAACCTCATATCTTCAACAAATGGACACCACAACATTGACTCATCAAATCATATACAGAGCATTCAAAGATGTAAAGCTTGCAGATTTTGTCCTCTGTAACACGGTTCAAGAACTCGAACCCCAAACAATATCAGCCCTACAAGAAAAATCCCCTTCTTCCCAATCAGTCCGATTTTCCCGACCGGGCCCATGAAAACCCGAGTCGCCACGAGCCTCTGGCCCGAGTCAGATTGCATTCAGTTACCAAGAGTGACCTAATAGAGATAGCTAATGGCCTTTTGCAAAGCAATGTTGATTTCTTGTGGGCTCTAAGGCCCGATATAGCAAGCTCCGACGAAAAAAGTCCGTTGCCGGATTCTTTCCGGGAGGAGGCCGTAGATCGTGGATTGGTCGTGCAATGGTGTTGCCAAACGCGAGTGTTGGCTCATGAGGCCGTTGGAGGGTTTCTGACGCACTGTGAGTGGAATTCGATACTGGAGAGTATTTGGTTTCGAGTGCCGTTGTTGTGCTTTCCTCTGTACACTGATCAGTTTACTAATAGGAAATTGGTTGTTAATGATTGTAAAATAGGGATCAATTTGTGTGACAAAGTGAGGGTTGATAAGCTTGAAGTTGTTGAGAAGGTTAAACTATTGATGATGGGGGAGACTGGAGAGTGGAGATGAGGCAAGAATTGCAATCAAGAAAGTGAAATGTGTGTTTGAGAAGGCATTAGGAGGTGATGGATCATCAAAGAAAAACATGGGTATTTTCATAAGAGAAATTGAGGGAAAGATACAAGAAAAGAGAAAAAGGAATTGAATGAACAAAAGTACTTATGGATATTTTCTAGGGATAATTACATTAAGCCCCATAAGGTTTGGGCTAATTACAAAAAAACCAAGAGGTTGAGGTTTGATTTTGTCTTAAATTTAAGTGGGTAACTATTATATTTTGATAGCAATATAGGAGCTTTTGAAATATTTTTTGCGCATGAAGGGGAAAATTGTAAGACGGATCAAACCTAAATGGGTTTTTTGTAATTTCCTAAAATCTCTGGATTTTTTTTTGTAATTTGCTTGAATCTCGGGGATTTTTTTGTAATTATCCCTATTTTCTATTTTAGTAATTTTTGTAATTATAGTACTATTTGTAGTTGTTATAGCTAGGCAGGTTTTCAGTAGTATTGTTTTGAAAGAAACATGTACTGAAAACTCCTGTTGAAAAGTGGTTCTTCTCACCTCCATATGTAAGCCCTTTTTCAGTTTCAAATTTCAAGTCATACAGGGGAGGGAATGAATTGTTATAGAGAAATGGCTTAGGATTTTTAATTGTTTGTTTGCAAATAGAAGACAAGAAAAATATTTTGAAACTTTAGTTTACTACTACTAAATAATATTACTCAATCTGCTGCTAGAGAGAAAATAAAAATACTGTAAAAATCATAATTGAATGTGGCTTAAATTTGATGTAAACAATATTGGGTTTCGCTAGCGTGGGTACAAATATGACAATTGGATTTTATTTTATTTTTATGTTTCAGCTCTCGGTTTCACCGGACTAATATTGGCCCCCAAGAACCCCAATTATGATAATAGTGTATTTTAGGTAGGGCTGAAAAACGAACCAAACTACTCAATACTCGATTCGAGATTGATTGTTAGAAGTTTGTTTGAGCTCGGTTCGTTAATACGAACCAAGCTTAAACATAATTTTTCGTTCGATAAGATGTAAAGCTCGGCTAGAGCTCGACTTAATCAGTTAAAAAAAGAACAAAATATGTGTAAAAATATCAAACTACTCGAGTCCGATTCGCGTTTGGCTCGATTAAAGCTCGTTCGAGCTCGATCCGATTAATAATCAAACTAAGCTCAAACACAATTTTTGAAGCTCGATTACAATTCAAACAAGTTTGAACAATATTATGTTCAGCTCGACTCTGCTCATTTACACCCCTAATTTTAGGGGAACAAATTGCCAAAATCGTACAAGAGACGAGGATAATTTTAGAAATCACATATGCTAAATCATCTCGTGGACAAATTAAGCAAATAAAGTTCAACTTAAGAATCTTTCTAAGGGATCTATGGAAGTTAAGAATTTCTTCAAGCCATTAAAGCCAAAATTGATGTACTCGCTATTCTTACTGTACTGATTGATGATGAGGATCTAACTGATTTTTTTTTTTTTAGATAGCCTTGGTGATGACGGGGGTTTTGATACTACTTATGTGAGTTGTGCTCATGTCCCTTGTGATTTTGCCCAGTGTCCTACTATGACATATGCATGTATTTTGTTTCAAAAAAAGAAAATTAAAATAGGACACATGTCACAATCGTACGGAAGTTGGACACTACCCACTTGGGTAGCATCTACTTACCCGGTGAGGACTACAAATCATTAGTTTGTTCAATCCAAGTTTGAGATAATCTAATTTCCTTCGAAGAGCTTCATGAAAAAATCTAAATTTTGAAGCATCTCTCCAAAGTCCAAAGTACCAAAACTACTCATTTGTATTTCCGTGCTTCTGCGAATCCAACGAGTCGTACCAGGGTGGTCCGATACACGAAATTTGGGTGGATCAAATAAAAAATAAAAGAAAAAATCATATAATTATTAAATAAAAAAATTTACACGAAAAGAAAATTTAAAAAGTGGATGCAGGGTGGCCCCCTAGCTCCGCCAATACATCTAACTCTGGTCTCTGGAGATAACTCAAGAGTAAAGACACACCAGTAATGGTTCGTGTTCATATCCGGATGAGATCTTCTATTCCAATATGGCGTTTCATCTCATATTCCAGTATGAAAGTTACCATATTAATTTTGGATCATAAATCACGCCTAAATTGTGGGTTTTTAATATGATAACTTCTATACACGTGGCAATCATCCGTGCAGTGAAGTAGGAGATGAAATACCATCGTGTAGTAGAAAATCCTATCCAATTCATATTTAACTCATAACAACAACAATACACGGGCTAGGTCGATGCTGCCAAATTGGGCTCTGCCCAACTCATCTCATTTGATGACACGTGTCCGAATTTACTTTTTAATTTTTCTTTTTCTTTTAAGCAAAAAAAGCAAACCCAGTTGAAAAATATTCTTTACTTCTTAACCATGGTGAACCGAAAATTTTGTCTTTCAAAATGTTCCCTCCAAAATGAAAAGTGAAATCTAAAATTTGGGATTTGAAATTGAATTTCAAGTCTGTAATATCTAATATTTTGGCTAAATATCTAATATATTCTCCATTACTCCTCCATTGTTATCATCCACAAGCTTCTAAGGTTTCCACCATCGTTGGGGTCTTCCTTCGATTACTGCAGATTTGGCACATTTCTGGCGAACTTGCATTTCCTTGGCTTCGGCTTCCAATAGTGCCTCTACCGTCGACGGTGGTGGCTGACTTAATGTGAAAATGCCGGATGCTTCATTTTTCTCCTCTCTTTTGAAGTTCTCACTGTCGCCGGAGCTTCCTCCATTGACTGTACAACCGGTCACTTTCCGGCGAACTTGCAGTCCATTTGGCCTTGAAACAATGCAACCACCATTTGCCAATGATGGTTTAATTGATGGCAAAGTGCATGATGTTTTTCTTCTCACTTTTATTCTTCTTGTGCACAAGTCCAAGTAATTTATGTGAAAATAATTACTATGAAAGACTATGAAGGAAACCTCTGTATATCGGTGATGCTATCGAAGCTAATTTTAGCCTTGGATATAATTAGTGATGCCAAAGGTCATAATCATATGGAAATATTATTCATTTCAATTTATTTATTAAATTCATATTTTTCAAGGCAGTGTGATTGAGTATTTTAAATACTCAATGACAAGTTCATTTTTGCAGTTTTGAATTCAGGGTTGTTTTTTCATTCTAGTAATTGAGTGCATGAATGCTATATAGGAAATGGCTATAAACTAAAAGCACATAAGCTTCTACTCATGTCTGCAATAAGAAAACTAGGATAAATGACAAAAACTACTTTTGAATTTCAATATTTTTACAAAAATTTCCAGTTGTCTTGCCATTTATTTATTTATTTTGAAAAGATTTATTTTAATTTTTACAGTTAGTTCTTCTACATTACATTATATTGTCATATTTTACACAGCAGAAAACACTCACTCTCATCTCCTAAATTTTCTTTCTATGTTTCTCGAGGCATTGGAGAAGGGTTTAAGTTATGCACAATCAAGTAAATAAATCATGTAGTTATTTACACCACCAACAAGGAAGATAGTCCGAACAATTAATTATTTACACCAAAGATTGTCCGTGGTTTGTTCGTGGTTCCAATCATAGAAGTACTTAAACATCTTTCTATTTTTTCTATTCAATGGACAAGTGACTAAACACTTAAGGACATATGAATTCTGGTTTAAAAGCTAGAAGAAAATAGAAAACTAGAATTGCAAATGATATAAATTGTCAAGTAGATTGATTGTTATGAAAAGCCATGACACAGAACTTGTTAGGGATAGTGCCCTTAAAGCAATTGTGAATTGTTTTTGATTATTAATAAAGGCAACATTTATTTTCGGACTCTATTGCATATTGTATGTATTTTCTTGAACATCATGAAAATCCCTAGTTTATTTATTGTAACCATAATATTAGTATATAAGAGTTATATACAAGAGGATTAAGATTATGGATAATAAACTAAAAATAAGTCCGTGATGAAATTAATTAAAGTATGGGATCTTTAATTAAAACATCATTAATGCGGCCCAGAACATTTTGAATGTGACTGTCTTATCCGGATCGTCGATGTGGAGACATCTTAGTGGGGGCATTTATATATGATTTGATCATATAGGACTTGGATCGATTTAATTCGAATTTTCCATACAAATTCCGTTGTAGAAATGGAAAATCGAATTAAATCACTAGATGATCATATATGGATAAATCTTAATCCTCGAGTGATTATAGACTCTGTTTATTTCGGTGTGATTCTTAATTTGCTCGTTTAAGTATGTCCTACGACATTCCCAACACTTGCATTTTAGATTCACATTTGAATTAAATAGCTGGGAATATAAATTCACAGATATGGAATCCATTCCTTCTTGCGGGAAGTAGAAAGACGATTCCCTCATTTGTTAATTCTGGAATTGAATGGTTTGAGATCTCTAATTTATAATATGATTATAAATTAACCATTCACTAGTGAATTAATGGTAATCGAGGATAAGAGGTAATTGAAGAGGTTTAACGGATACTACCTAGCTTCAATTACGAATTGTCTATGGAGGATTAATCTATATGTAATGATTATATCAGTTGACCGCTGCTCAATTCGTAGAGTAAGATATTCTATAATTATAAGAGTGCAATTCCGAATTTATAGTGGAGTAATATCGAATTAATAAGTCGAATAAATTAATTAAAGAGTTAATTATTTATTCGGTTTATTGGAGCTTATAATTATAGGTCCATGGTCCCTGTCGCTTTCCTAGAGTAAACGGGTTGGAAATAATATTTTCAGTTCCTAAAGGTTTTTGGAAAAAGAGTTTTCCAAAATATTTGGGCTAATATATTAATATTAGTTAATTCAGGGAATATATGATATTCTACAGTTTTGACTGTATTGGGAATTAAATAAATATAAGATATTTATGATATTAATATAATTATTAAATTGATAATTATATTGGATAATTATCAATTAGAGTTTAAATCTATCTAGAATTATGAATTCTAGGTTAGATAGAAAATTGAGTTGGAGTGGGAAACTAATTGAACAAGGCCTATAAAAAGAGGACCACATCTCACAAATTGTAGAAGACTAATCGACGCCCCAATTGCAAATTAGAAAAGTATTCAGGGCCTCCCAGTAATTGAACAAAAAGTTCAATTGGAATCTTTTTGATTAACAAAATATTGTCTTTTGGCCATTCATTGCAAAGCAAAATTTGGTTGCCCCTCTACAGTAGAAAACGAATTTGATAGCAAAATTGAAAAACCTATTTTCGCCCCTTATCATTAGTGAATGATTAGCAATTTCCATATGTTTTGAGAAATCCTTTTTTCGGACAATTCATATTGAAAAGAAGCTTTCGGCGATTTGCGGGCAACACGATTACATCCAAAAGGCCGATCTTTTACGTTTTCAATTGTGAGATTTTGTGGTTTAACTTTTACATAGTTCAATTCTCTTCCTATACAGTTAGCCCAATCCTACGATCTCATGAGTTGAGTACATCGTAGGAAAATAAAAGTTAGGAACTTAGAATTATTATTTGGGTGCCCACACACTGCCGTTGATAGGGAGGTTCGAATTGGAAGATCACGGTGTCTACGAGCTTCGGGGATTTGAAGGATTGACGGAGAAAAAGCGAAGAATAAGAAAATCGTCGAAAGAGGTAAATTTTCTTTTCTTCCTTTAGTTTGAATAAATTTAATAAGCATGATCTTATGTTCTTATATCTAAAACTCGATTTTTGAAATCCCACGCTCCGCTCCGCCGATTAGATCGAAAAGTCGGATCTTATTTGGTCTTGATTAGATCAGGGACCGAATAATTTCCAACAAATGGTATCGAGACATTTGGTTTTTGATATAAGAACTAGATCTACTTTATTAAATTTATTTTGGAGTGGGTTTAGAATTTGATCTGGCGTGTTTTGATATATGGATGCATGTGCGTCTTTTAATTTAAGGCATCAATTGTCATATTTATTATTTTGCGGATTAATATTTATGCGATGTATATGTGATATATATGTTATGCATATTGATATGTCATTCATAACCCACTCCCAAGCACGCTACGCATCATGATAATTGAATTGTTTAATTGTTATGATAGATCTATGAGATGGATTGACATTGATATAAAATTATTTTATATGTTTTTTAAAATTGATATAAAAGTGTTTTATATATTTTTTTAAAAGTTTGTATAAAAGTGTTTTATATAATTTTAAAATTTTGTATAAAAGTGTTTACATGATTTTAAAAATTGGGATAATTGTTTGGAATTAATTTTGCGAAAATTGGATCCGATTTTTATGAAAAATCTCCGAATTACATGTTTTAGAAACAAAAATTATTTGGATTCGCGTTTGGGCAGACCGGGCAGGGCTCGGGCAGCCTCGGGCAGTTCGGGCAGCGACCCGGGCAGTTCGGGCAGGTCCCGGGCAGGGCTCGGGGCAGGTCCCGTTTTCAGTAGGCGCGTTGTTTCCTTTGTTCTTTCATGAAATTTTTCCGTTTTATCCCTATTCCCTTAATTATTTTGATAATTTAGGGGTTCTTAAAGTTGATTAAAATTATGATTTAATTTCTAAAAGTTAGATTTTTAAATTAGAGAATTTTAATCAATAAGACCAATAGGATTGGACTTGACTTATTAAAACATAAGATGTTTTATAACTTAAATGTTTAGGAAACATTTATTATAAAATAGTGAGTGGGAGAAGGATTCATGACATTAAATCCTATGGCCTCCATTATTGATCAAAGCACCGTGAGATTTAAGTGACGCCGCGACGCCGTATTCGTCCCCCTACGGATGGTTTTCACTTAAATCAATAATCAAGGCTTAATCTCCGAAAGGATAGGAATTTAAAATTTAACTCTTAATTTTCCTACCCTACGGCGTCGATTTTGAGTTAATTTTTAAAATCCAAAATAATGGGTAACACTCATAAGGATACAATCAAATAGTTTGGATGTATCTAGGCTAAACTAAAAGGTGATTAATTAATAAATGAAGATATGAGATGTCTTGATTATTTATTTATTAATCTGAGATGGTCTCGATTTAATCGTCATTTGATTTGACCTACCCTACGACGGCTTTTCAAATGTGAGATTAAATTACCTTGGAATTGGTAGGATAAACTTTATTGCTTTCATGCATCATGTTTATGATTCCTAAATTGAATGCTCTATGATGTTCGTTCGCTTATTTATGTCGCTTTATTTAATTTTCAGCAATGATGTCTTGTCCTATGCTTGAACTGTTGAATGATTCATTAACTGGAGAAAATTGTGACAAGTGGAATAGTAACATGAATATTACACTCGTATGTGAAAACCTTAAAGGCAAGAAGCAAGGTTTCTCATTAAAATCTAGACAATATCACTGTAATTTAATACAATCAAGCAACAAAACAATATTTAACGTACTTGTGGTGCATGAGGATTGCCATATGGATGTGTGAATAAATTTATCTGCCTACCCAAGTTGGAACTTTCATTCACTCCCTGATAATAGAGTAAATAACATAATAAATATTTAGTTTTTGATTATCAAATTAAAACGAGAGCAAAATATTTTTTTGGCACATAACGTATTACACGTACCCTTTATACGTACGAAATTAAAGAAAAACGATAGCAAAACAATTATTTGGTGCATCATGTATTACCTGATTTCCAAGTTTTATTGTTTAAATCTGAAACAATGAACCTTGATTCACCAATTAGAGTAGTATGTAGCAGCGGCGGCGGTACTAGGTAATGTGCAGCGGTTTTGAAAAGTAATTTTTAGAACTACGTGTCTTTGTGGGGTAATGAAAGATACTGCTCATCAATATCTTTTTTAACCATGGTTAGTAAATTGATTTTAAATTTTGTTAAGAAAAGAAAAAGGAAATATTTTTTAGTATGTCTAATCAAAGAAAAAGGAAATATTAAACAGCTGGGTTTGGGTTTTTTGGCTTTAAAACAAAAGAAAAAAAATTAAAAAGTAATTTGGACACGTGTCATCAAATGAGATGAGTTGGGCAGAGCCCAATTTGGCAGCATCGACAGAGCCCAATACACGTTTGCGTCCTTCATCTCTCCCAAACCACCATTAAAATTTCAAATTCATTATCCAAGCGTACTTCAAAATTTCAAATTCCCATTAATCCCATAAACCGAATTTCTCCAAAAGTCTTATTCCATATCATCTAGGGATGGCAATGGAGCGGAGCGAGGCGCCCCGTGTTGATTTTTTTAAATATTTTTATCTTATATTTTATATTATTAATAATTTTTTAATATTATATTTTGTATTATAATTTATAAAATTTGTCATTATATATGTTTAGGCCAAATTGCAAAATATACCCAGTAACTTTTAAGTAGTGGCAAAAGAGGACTATATTTTGTTTAAGTGGCAATTCATGCCCTGGACAATTTTGCCCTTATGGCCCAATAGCAAATTAGGTCCTTTATCTTTCAAAGGTAGCAATTATAGTCCTATAACTTTCAAAATTTAGCAATTTCAATCCTTTCATACCCCGCTATTTTCAAAAAACCCCAATTTCAAGGATTATGAAAATTTACATTTTCTGATACCTATTCCGTTCGTGGCATTGTTACACCTACTTAGATTCAATCTCTATTCAGAGGTTTTAAGTGGATCATGTCAGGTTTCCAGCCTATAAACTCAATAGGACATACTTCTGTAAATGCTTCATAATTCAAAATCGATTTCAGACTAAAGTGTTTAGATAAAACGGATATAGTCCATTACGACCATATCAGGCCCAACATGCTTCCGTAAAATTAATAAATCCCTTAAAATTCATACCTCTTTTGACCGAAAACAAAGAAAGGGTTAAGTGATTCGCAACGCCACCGGTCGGAAAATTATCGCCCCGGATCGTTTGACAAACGGCTCCATTGTTCAACCTCACCTCGGGGAAGATGATCCGCAAGTTATCCGACTCCTTCGTAAACTCGCTCACCACTTGGTTCGTTTCCTACTCCAAGGCGTAAAGTAATTCTTCAAAGGGGATTGATCAATAGTACATTATGAACACATGTTGAACAAACAACCTTTATTTTATTAAGAACTTAAAGAAAGATTTATTACATCGCAGTAATCTCCTTTTGGGAGGAGAAAACCTGCATTTAGCCTCTCATAAAGGCTATCACACTCTTGTACATAAAATTAAAAACTAAAATCGAAAAATCGAAAAACACTCTCGAAATTCTAAACTCACAACAGAAAGAATTTTACAAAGAAAGTTTATTGTAAGAAGACTAAGGGAAATGTTCGATGTCCTCAGCCTCCTTGAAACTCTGGTTTAAATATATGTAAGTCCGGATTTCAATTTCGGACTTCAGCTCTTGTTGAAATGTAAGATGTCACTGCTTACATCATATTCTTGAATTATTGCTTGCTTCCACTTGCAGCAATTAGTTGGCCTTTTCCTTTCTTCACATGGATCGCCCCATCTTGCCTCCAGTATCCAAGTTCTTTATGCAAACTTCCAAATCCTACCGACTCGCCCTTTGTCTTGTAATACTTTGGACGACATCTTTCATGGACCCACTTTTCGTCTTTTTTCAAAGTGGGTTGTTACCTGTCTGGAGTCACATGTTTCCACTAGCTTTGTTGGGGAATCTACTTTTTGGTGGTCCCCAAACTTTGGATACTTCGTGACTTTTCTTCTCCGTCAGGGTTTTCTCCGATCGACTTTTGGCCTAATCCTTTGCCAAATTCCGGTTCCTTCGGTTTTGACATTCGGGACAGGACCAAGTTCCCAATGGCCGATATGAGCCATGTTGCAATATTTCTCAAGTAGTTTCTTTACTCCCCGTAGCTTTATTTTCCCATAGAAGATTTCTTTTCTTTTCGAATGCATCTTTCTCGCGAACCTTGTAGTTTTTCCTGTCATGGTATTCAACGCAGGAATGACCCGTTCACCGAATTATGGTAGAATTTGAACGGAAATTTGACTTTCTCCATCTCTGTGAGACTGACCCACAATCCCCATGCCCTTCTTGTAGTGATTTGATCTTCAGTGAAGGTCATGGCCAATTGTACTTCTTCCGAACTTGCCTCCTTGATATTTCCGGCGCTCTTTCATCCTGGTCTTCAAGCCTAATGTAATGGAAGGCTTCATGTCCACCTTTTTCGATGGGCTCTGTCGCCGCACTTATGAAATACAGCCCAATGTATTCCCTCGTCTTAGGTTGTCATTGTTGGACCAAAGATCAGAAGTAAGCCTTCCCGGATCCACGGTAATTTTGTGATCCCCGGAATCCTGGTGAAGTAGTATAGGATCGAGGCCAAAGCCCCAAACTCGTACCACCTCTTTACTTCTTGAGGGCTGGAATTTGGTAGCATCCAAACCTTGGATATTTTCCAGTAAAACATCAATCTTTATTTTTCCCGAGATATCCCATGCCTGGTAATTAGTTTCTCCAATTTGCCTCGGTATTCCGCCAAGAAGAAGAAACTTTAATCTCGTTAGTATCAACCTTAGAAGTGCCCATCATAGGCCTAAGATTGATCTCTTCGCCCTTTACCCGGACGTCTTTGGGTTGATGTGATAACTCGGGATTTGACCGAGTATCGCTTTTTCCTTGGGCCAACATTTTCGCCGACTTAGGACTTGTGCTAGAGGTACTAGAATCCTGTGCTGCGAGGTTGGGGAGCTTGCGCTCTAAACGCTCCGTTTGTTTATTAGCGGCCCGGAGGAGTGGCCTTGAAATGCCGTTCTCAATCGAGAGTGAGACCGGACACATGCCCGTATATACGATCGGTTACTTTGTCCCGATCATTCTTTTGTAATTTCGGCTAAATCAACATTGATGACCAGGGTATCAAATTCTCGGAGTAGCATTTCCATTTGGTCTCCAATATGTCTTGATGCGATTAGATGGAATCACTTCAATTCCCTACATCTCTTGTTAGAAAATCTGCAAGAATATTTTCATGAGATTTTATAATGACAATATCATAATCATAATATTGGCATTCAGATCGCCATCTAAGTATTCTAGCTTTTTCCTGGTTTTGATTCAATTTTGTTTTTCGTAAAAGCTGCTTTAACACTTGAATTATCAATTTTAAGATAAACTTTTTAGCCAAGAAAAATAAAGGACATTTTTTAAAAGCCTTTCGATCGCAAAGAATTCTTTTCGTTAATATGCCATCGAAGTCGATTCACTGGGTGTGAATAAACCACCGCAGATTCTGCATGGCACTTCTCCATTTGGTGTAGCTTTTGTAAGTACCGCCACCAATAATCACCAGCATCCGTATAAAGAACAGTTCATCTTCATCCTGTGGAATTGCAAGTTTCGGAAGATTTTTGCAAACTTCCTTAAGTTGCTTAATTCATTCTTGATGTTGCTTCTCCCATTTGAATATTGCATCCTTTTAAGCAATGGGCTAAACACCTTCCCGTAATGTGCTAGATTGTTTATGAACATTCCAAAGAAATTGACAACTCCAAGAAAACTCAAGTTGCTTCTTGTCTTTCAATGTATCCGGAAATCCTCGTATCTTTTCTACAATATGACTTTGTAGGATTATTCAGATTCGTCGATCTCAATTCCTAGGAATTCAACTGCCTTGTTGCAATCATCGCCTTCTTTTCAAAGCACTAATCCTTCCTTGTGACAAACATCCGAGAATATTTCCAAATGCTTGTGATGCTCCTTCATGTTCTTTTGAGGCGATAAGAATATCATCGATATACACGAACATGAAATCGAAATAATCTTTGAATAGATTATCCATCTTTCTTTGATATATCCGGGGTGCATTAGCCAATCCCATAGGCATCACATTCCAAATATAGTGTCCTTGTGGTGTAGAGAAAGTCGTGAACTTCTTGTTTTCTTCATCCATCTTAATGTAAAATCCAGGCTTGCAATCGAACTTTGAGAATATTTTGGCACCTTTAATACGATTAACAGATGTTCTCTGGCTTGGGATATAGTATCCGTCGAACTCCAAAATGTTATTAATCCCTTTGTAATTAATAAAAGTCTTCGCTTTTCTCTTTTGATTTCTCCATGGTTTTTCGACTAAGAATCCTCGATCTTTGTATGGAGAAACTCCTGGTAAAATTAACTTAAGGTCAAGATGTTCCTTAAGTATCTTTTGCATATCCTCACGATCTTCCCGGTTCATAAGGATTGGTTTGAATCTTACGAACTCGTACTCTTTCCAGGTTTAACCTTTAAGGAATCTTTAAGCTCGTTCTTATCCCACCAAGCCAAAGGATCTTCATTGTAATTCCTTTGGATCTTCTTCTCGATATCCTCGAGTGATATTTGTTCCTCTATGGTTACATCACTCGTGGATTCTCCATTAGACTCATCCATAATTCTCGCAATAGCTTCCGGAGTGACTCGTTTCTTCTCCTTGTACTCGAATGAATACAAGTTATTATCTCATATCTTTCGATCCTTCCGGATGGAACCAAATTGTCTATAGGATAATAAAGCTTCACCAAATTTCCTTCGATCCGCCATTTTGGATTGCGAAGTTTGGCTTCATCACCACGCTTTGTCGCGAAAGTTAATAGGCATTTTTTGTAAAATGCTTCCCAGATCTCTCGACAATAATCTTATGATCACATAAGGTCGTGAAAATAAGTCTTCTCGTCTCGTTCTCTTGTGTGAATCGCTTGAATGTTTGTAGGAAATTGTTTCCTAGCAAAATATCTCGCACTGTATCATGGAAATAGATTGGTGGCGTCTTTACTTTGTACCATGGGGTACGCCGCGCCTCCGATCATTATTTTTGCTTGTTTAATTCCCATGTTAAGGATAAGAATCCTTTTAGAGAAATCTCTTCCCGCAATAGGTGGTAAATCTTCTCCGATTTCTTTAGGAAAAACATCCGCTTTGCAAGACATATTCCGACACTGAATCAATATAGGCGGCGAAATACTCGGCCTTGTATTCAAAGATACAACAGAGAGCCGAAATGTCCGAATGGATGGCGAGAGGTTGAAGTAATATTCGACATCACTCAAAAGGATAACATTTTTCCTTGTGATGTTCTATATTATCTTCAACAACCAATCGTTGGAAGGTACCAAGGAAGCCTCAAGATAGGAGAAATTGAGCTTACTATCACAGAGAGTTGGCAGGAAAGATCCGTAACAATTAATACCGGGAATTGAATTTCTTGAGGAGCATAAACCTTGGGAAACATTACAAGACGACATGGAGTTCACAGTGGCTAATAAAAGATCTGAGTAATCGATGACCACTAGTCCATTCTCCATATACATTTCTATTGGGAATGTCGTTACTGAATCAGTACTTGGTCTCCTTTCTTCCCAACTACGTTTACTCACCATTCTCGTCTTGCACGGGAAAGACATCCTTCTGTGCTCAACTCTAAGACGACTCTTTTGAAATCTTGATGAAGGGTTAGGACTCTCATCAAGTCTCGATCTCCCAAATTGTATGCAATTCTAGGATAGACATTAAATGCCAATTTCCCGCATACAAATTTCTCAGAACCGCTCCAAGGCATGAATCCTTGAGATGCGAGATTCGCTTGTCAAAGATAGCAAGATTGAGAGGCGAATCTATTCCTTCTTTGAATGTTGCTTTAATAATTACTCTTATGGCTCCGATATGAATCCATGAGAGTGTCTTTGCAACTTTTTTTTTAACTTTGCTTTTGATCTCTTGTATTTCTCTAATAGGGACCAACTGCATCTCGATCAGGTTACCGGTAAACTCCACCGAAATAGCAAATTCTCTGGTTGTTACCCTATGGATAATTTGGTGTTTTCTGTTATGAAACCCAATTTTATCCAATGTTTTTTCCATAGCTCCGATCGTAAATCCATCATAGACTTGAAGCTTTGGATCTTCCTTCATGATTCTCATAAGAGTCTTATGAGAAACTGTCGTGTGAGAGAGGAATCCTGACATATCCTCTCTGACTGTCTGTTGAAGAATTTCTTCTTCACTCCGATTCTAAGCCGGAGTTACTTCCATCATCAGAATAGATTTCTTCTTCATAGATGCTTTCATCTGAGGGAATATCCTCAAATTGATACACATGTATAAGATCTTGATAATAGAACTTCTTCTTCGATTTCGGTGTAGCCTCGAACCATCGACTCCTCGCTTCTCGGTTTTTTGGACAATCGGTCGAGATATGTCCCTCGGCTCCACATGTCCAAAGAATTACAGCTTTGAAACTTTCATTTGCTCGTGTGAGCACGCCCGAAAGTTCTTCTTCCCGAATTTCGTTGGTACTTGCTTGATTAGAACCCGATGATGAGGTTCTACCCCCGCCAGGCTTTGGTCTTTGTCCCGTTTTGTAACTTCGGGCTTTTTGTTTTGACAAAACCTTCTAGGTCTCCATGAAGACCTACTTCTTTTTTTCTTCTTTACTTCCTCGGCGGTATGGATGGCTTCGCTCCTTCTTACTTTTTGTGCCGCTTGGTTGACCTCCCACCACCGTTGGGATATCATTATCTATGCAACATAGAGGAACCGCTTTGTTAATTCCTCTTAATCTTTTGTAATTTTTGTGTAGAGTCGCTTGGTAACACCATTCGATAACTTGGCCTTTAGGAAAGACATTTTTCTAGCCACGGTTTCTACTTGACTCCACCTTTGTATTCCCCGATAAGCATTTCTCTCCGGGGACTCGGAATTTTGGCAAAGAATAGTCGCGGCAAAGCCTTCTTTTTCCTCAATCTTGGATTTCCACTGTATTCGGTGAGCAACTTGATATATTCGTCAATATGACAAATATCGAATCAGGCTATAGAGGGCATGTTTATATTTCTTTCTTTTTCATCCTCTAATCCTCGAAATAACCCGTGCCGATGAATCGATTTTGAATAGTTTTGCCATACTATCGACAATTCCTTTAAGTGATTCCCCCGATGTGACCGAACTTTTCGTGATCGGGCATTGGTCATATCCAGGCAATCTTCACCGATCCTTCAAGACTCATTTCAAGGAGTAAAATGAATGAATCCTTTGTAAGATCGAGGGTTCCTTTGAAATTCTCATAGCTAAAGCCCATTCATCAATGATAACTTTCTATTTTTAAAATCGGGATGTCCAGATTTAACATCAACCCATATGGATGTATTGGGTCGAGGTGCGATCTTCCATAAGGCGCCCGATAAACATTCGCCTTCCGGTAGGTTGTCCAGTTCCCGCAAGAGGGTTTCGACCTCCCGGCCCCCGAAAGTGGATCATTTCATGTCGTGAAATCCCCGGCGTGTGGCATCCTCTCGTCCCCGAGTTCCATGATGCAAACCTGCATTTCTTCGATGTTAGGATTAACTGGTGGTGGTGGAATTGGTCTACCTTGTGGGTCATAGGTAACCAAAGTCGATTCTCACTGCGTTCATCTTTAAATCTACAATACCTAATCCTGCGAAGGATTCGCAAGTCATGTAGATCTTTAAGATTCATCTTTTCAATATCCATCTTTTTTAATTTTTGATGGATTTTCCTTTGATTAGAGCAATGAGCTTCTCCTCATCCGTCATTTTTCGTATGACTTCGGTTGGTTTCCCCTTTTGGTGTAAATAGGGTCTGCCCCAAAATCAATACGCTTCCTTCCTATAGGATGAACTTCGCCTCGTCCCTCCGGTTCTTGACTCGTTTCGAATATCATGAAGGAGTTCAAGAGTTTTCTTCTCGATATTTCACCATCGTCTCCATCCGGTTCGATCTCGATAAACTTGTATCGTAAATGAATATGGCGGTTGCCATAATTCGCGACCGCCTTCTCGATTTCTCTAAGATCTTCGGAGATCTTAGATTTATCGGGAAGATCTCGTTCCACTCCAGGTACACCATCGGGAATCATTGTTCGATGGGAATTTTCATGAACCGTTTCTTGGAGGTTCATCAAGTGAACATATATGGTCCGGTTAAGCATCCAGAATCGCTATAATAATATTCTCGCCTTTTGCATTGCGCTTAAGGTTTCCCGTCGGCTCCCGCCGTTTTTTCTTCTGTTGGTATTCCCGATATGAAACCTGGTCAAGGTGTTCTTGTGCATACATCGTCAATATCGACGATATGTCCTGTAAGGGGTACATCTCGGACATTGGTCCGGATCCATTATCTCGGAGTAATTTCTCCTCACCAATTGTTAATTACATAGATATAATAAATTTAACTAAAAGTTCTTAATAAACCTAGGATCTGATACCATTTTAAGCAAACACTTAGTCAAATTAGCAATATGTATGAATAAGGGTATAATTGATATTATAGAAATATTCAATTATCCCATTGGACCAATTTTGCAAAAATTCAAAACTTATAGGACATAATTTGCTTAAGTAAAACTTATAGGACCAATTTTGCCAAACTTTATAAACTTACAGGATATATTTTGCCAACTTAATACTTACTGTCCTAAAATGTCATCTACAAGAAGTTACAGGGCATCTTTTGCAATTAAGCCTATATGTTTAATATAATAGTAAATACATAAAACTATATTATTTTATATAATATACATATAACATATTCATTAAATATATTAAAAAAATAGCACGGGGGTGGGGGACGAAGCGGTACCCACGGGGCGGAGGTAATACCCAGACCCGCCCCGCCACGGGTCACAAGGCGGGGTGAGACGGGTACCCATCGGGCGGGTCATTTTGCTATCCCTAATATTATCATCCCCACTTTGCAATTATTGATCAATTACAGCCTTTCTTTTTTTTTTTTTTTTGAGGAAATTACAGCCTTTCTTAATCACAAAGCAAAAGAGCATGACTATTTAGGTCATTACATTCAATAACCCAGAAAAATAATGATGTTTTTATCGTAAATAATATGCATTGTGATATTATTGACAAAAGTGTTACCATCATCTAAAGTAAAAGCAGCATTCTTTGCTTTGTTTTATGTTTACCATCGACAATAATGAGAAAGTATTATAATTTTTTTTACCCTTGCGTGGAAAGAGCAGAAAAAAATATACGACGGCTAATAAAGAATACAGTATTATGTGAAACGCTATATTTGACACTGAGAGCATCTCTAACCCTTGCATTTTTAGTTTTGTGTAACTTTACCACTATTTTAGAGGAAAATTTAGAGGGAAGTTTCAATTCCAATGGACACCTCTATATTTCAATCTACATTGAAATATTCCACTTTTATTCTTTCTTTTCTATATTGAATTAATATATTTAATTTATCAATTTATATTTTAGATACATAGTTTTAGTTTATGTTTAATATTAAAATTATTTAATATAATTAAATGTAAATAAATTTTGCATTAATTTTGAAATTAATTATTTTAAAAAATAAAATTTAATATAAATTATTACTCAGTGATCGGTTAATTTAAACACAAAAATAAAATTTCATTATAGATCCTTAACAAAAGTATAAATTACATGATACAAAAGCATAAATTACATGATAACAACAATTAATTTCCTAAATTAGAAAATTTCTCCCACAAATGATCAATCAACGCATTTCGAAGTACCATGTGGACTTGAGTCTTACTAAAAAAAGTAATGTATTGTAGGTTCGAGTTATCTTATTATGTATTTCATATTTTGTCTCTTTATGTTTTATTATTATTATATATATTTTAGGTTATTGTAATTTTATTGTATTTGATGTTTTTAGGTTATCTTATATATTTTTGGTTATGTATCTAATTTTACTCGTATTTGATGTAATTTATTTTATAATAAATCTTTTATTTAATTTATTAGTATATTATATATTATATATATATAATGAAACACTAACACTTCATAAATAAACATGTCAAAAAGGATAAATTATACAACTTAAATTAATATAAAAAAAGGGATAGAGTGGTGAACAATCACCTCTAGAATTGGTGGTGAATTGTTCACCATATATATTATTTAGAGGGAATTATAGAGGTGGGTTAGAGCACCCACCTCCCTTCATTCTTAAGGCCACCTTTATTTTAAAGTGTGATTGGAGATGATCTAAGGAAGTTAAACGCTAGCTATAATAAATATAAGTTGAGGAAACAAAGTGTCTAAAATTTATTTTTGGGGTAAAATGACAAAATGATTGACAATATTTGGACTTAACTTTGTCATTTTAGAAAGACTATTTTGTGAGTACATATTTTGGTAATATGTAATGAACGTAGGATTGGCAATCCCTGACACGACATGAAAAACACAACACGAATTCGACCTTAAGTTATTGAGAGAAACCCTAATCCGTACGCGACTAATACAAATCTAACACGACACAAAAACACGATACAAATCCGACCTTAAGTTACTGAGAAAAACTCGAACCCAAACACGACTAATACGAATCTGACACAATATTGTTAAAACGTAGTTATTTCATATTTTACTTAATTTGTTTTTATGTATTTTGAGCATAATCCGAAATCAACCTAAATTTAAACATGTGCACAACCCGATGACCCGAATTGCCATCCATAAGAGAACGTGGAATATGAAGTTGAGTGGTTTTTTATAAATAAATATGTTACAAGAAAAGGAAAAAGAGCATCTTAAAATGTAATCCACTATCGGCTCGTTTGGATATTTTGATTGGGATTGGATTTTAATACTTGATAGGATAGGATTGTACTGTATATGATTTATTATTTTGTGTTTGGCATGTATGTTTAATTTTATCTTCTGTTTAGGACTATCTCCTAAACCAGTGTAAAATGTCCAAAAAACCATCCCCTTTTAGCTAAACCAATTTCCTCCTACTCCTCCTTCATAACAACGCTCGTACCTCTTAAATCCAAGTAATTATTTGCAACCATTAAATTCCTATTTTTTAACCATTAAATCCAAGTAATTATTTGCAACCATTTAACAAGCCAACAATGAAATTTTCATATACAAACCTAAACAAACAGAACCCTAAACCTGAATTTTTAAAATTGAAAGAAGAAGATGCAAAATGCATATGCTGTGACTATTCATATCATAAATTAGTTTACAATACAGTTTAACCACAAATCAAATTTGATATTTTTCTGCATACATACCTTCCAACGAATTCTGATGACAACAATAATCCGTCCATGGTCCACCGATTGAATACCTTCGAAAAAAACGTTCGCACAAAAGAAGTGTTAATAATGATTAAAAGATTCGATGTGAGGTAATTCCATAATTATTCTCCTCATAACCAGAACGAAAATTATTTAGCTATGGAGGAAATCGAAACTTGCAGATATGGATTTTGGGCGGGAAAACATTACCTGAGAATTGCTTGTGTCTGCGATAGGGTTTTTCGGGAGTGAGAAAGATGAGCATAATTAATTAGGGATGGCAACGGGACGGGTTTGGGGCGCGTTTGGCCAAACCCGGGACCCGCCCCGCCAAGGAAAAATTAGACCCGGGACCGCCCCGCCCCGCCTCAAGACCCGCCCCGCCCCGCCCGCCTCAAAACCCGCCGGGGCGGGCCTAGACCCGCTAGACCCGCCAAATATTTTTTTTAAATTATAATAATTTATATTTTTCTATTTTTGACCAATTTTTCAAAAGTAATCTAATGCCAATAGGTTAAAAAATAAATAAATATAATTATTCAACTTATTATAACTATTTTTAGAATTGGCTACTATTAAGATTTTTTTTAAAAAAAAATACTATTAGTACACTACAATAATACTCAACTAATATTTAAAATAAATATTCAAAGTAGAATATTACAAGATATTATATTAGTAAATTAAACTTTAAAAGTAAATAATATTATATTAGTACTCAACTAATATTTTTAAACATATAACACTCAAATTTAAAAATACATAATGCAAAAATATTTCAATATATATTTAAAAATATAGTAAAAATTAATATGCGGGGCGGGTTCTATTGGACCCGGACGCCGCCGGACCCGGGCGGGTTCTATTGGACCCGAGACCGCCCGGACCCGTTTATCCGGCCTAGACGCCCCCGTCGGCGGGTTTGATGCTGGGGGCAGTTTGACCGCCCCATTGCCATCCCTATAATTAATTGGGGATGGTGTGTAAATTGGATCATACATAAGGGCAAACAAGTAATTGGCAATTGAAATTTAGGGGCACAAAAGTCAAAACAAATCAGCCATAAACTCTTGATAAAATTATCAGAGGGGGGGGAGGCCGGATCAATTATCACAGATATGAGGGATGTTCTCACGGGCTGGTCGTTTTATCATGGGCCATAATCCAATGCCCCAAACGACGGATTACTTGTGATATCCTATCTAATCATCCAATATCAAAGTAAACAAACGAGCCGTATGTACCCAAAGATTGAAACTAAGGAGCAAAGAATTTCAAAAAAAAAAAAAAGAAACTAAGGGGCAAAGACTCCAAAGTCCAAAGCATTTTAATCCAACTAGGTAAAGGAAACCTGGGTGAATAGTAAATACTTTTCCAAGGTATACACGCATTATTGGCACACATACACCTATATATATACACCTATAACTTGTAAAAAAATATCTCTACATCTCCAACTCACTGTTTCCTTTCTTCTCCCATACGAAAACCCATCTCCGAATCATCGAACCTCACATTCTCAGATCGCCGGAGATAATGAGTCACCAAGCTGAGTCATCTGATGCGTAAGTTACCCTAACACATCGTTTTCTCAGTGAACTCGCCTTCGATGGATCGCAATTATTTGTTTTTCGTTTTTTTCTTCTTTTTATTTCATTTGATTGAAGTAATCGCCGCCGGAAATCTGAGAATTTTTTATTGCTCTGGACAGGAAAGGTGGGAAGAAGGACTTCTCGACCGCGATTTTAGAGAGAAAAAAGGCAGCTAATCGGCTCGTTGTTGATGAGGCCGTCAACGACGACAACTCCGTCGTCGCCCTCCACCCCACCACCATGGAAAAGCTCCAGCTTTTCCGTGGAGACACTATTTTGATTAAGGTTATAACTCCTTTTTTTATTTTTTATTTTAGCTATTTTTATTCTTAGGTTTTAGTGGGGAAGGGTTAGGGTTTGCTTGTTTTTATGATGTTTTAAAGTCTTTTAAGTATACGGTGAATAGATTAGTGGAAGAATCGTTGATGGAATTTACTTACTGGCTGTGTTTACAAACTTGAATATTAATTATAAGAAGAATTTGGAGGCAGATGTTTTCCTAATATGCTTAATCAGGGTATGCCTTTTGATCCAAGCGAAATACTGAATGCAAAATGAGGTTTTGAGTTAAGTCGTGAAGAATTTGTTATTCTTAGATTTGGTTAGGTCATGGTTGTGAATGAAGATGATAATTGAATTGCGGCTAATTGAGAAGTTCTATGTATTGTGTCTGTCGGCATCTGATCTGATCATGATTGATATGCTTGGTGGCATGTCTCTGATCAAAAGAATAACCTTTTGTGCACACCAACGTGGAGCCCACATGGTAATTCCTGAGCAGCCAGGAAGATTTTCATTGGTATTTAATGTAGCCTTAACAAGGATTATAACCGTACATGTGTTTTGAATGACGACATGTGAGGTTTATTTTACTGCTAGTTGTCGTTTGCCAAATTTTATTTATCTGAGATTCAACAGTGGGTAGCTACATATTTTTTAGATAAGCTATGACAATATGACAGTATACTATATGTGTACCAAGTCATGGTTTATTGAGCATTATGTACTTGATCATATTTACTGATTATAAGTGCTCATATTCATCTTTTCCGATGCAATATATTTCCTTTTGATGCACTAAATCTTGAGCATCCTTTTATTCGTGGTTCACAGGGGAAGAAAAGAAAGGATACAGTGTGCATTGCCCTTGCTGATGAGACATGTGAAGAGCCAAAGATTAGGATGAACAAGGTTGTTAGGTCGAATCTCAGGGTTTGGCTAGGGGATGTTGTGTCTGTGCACCAGTGCCCTGATGTTAAATATGGAAAGCGCGTCCACATACTGCCCATGGATGATACAATAGAAGGTCTCACTGGGGATCTTTTTGATGCATATCTCAAACGTAAGCCCTCAAGTCTGGTTTACTTTTGTTACACCTGCCTGCTTAATAGTTGTTAAAACGAATAATTGATCTTTTCAACTGTTAATATTACCTGTGCAGCTTACTTTCTGGAGGCATATCGGCCTGTGAGGAAAGGAGACCATTTTCTTGTGAGAGGGGGAATGAGAAGTGTGGAATTTAAAGTCGTTGAGACTGACCCAGGGGAATACTGTGTTGTGGCCCCAGATACTGAGATCTTCTGCGAAGGGGAGCCTGTGAGGAGAGAGGATGAGGATAGGTTGGACGAGGTTGGCTATGATGATGTGGGTGGTGTTAGGAAGCAGATGGCACAGATCCGTGAATTGGTGGAGTTGCCACTTAGGCATCCTCAGCTTTTCAAATCAATTGGTGTGAAACCTCCCAAAGGAATTTTACTTTTTGGGCCCCCAGGTTCTGGAAAGACTTTGATTGCCCGAGCTGTTGCTAATGAAACTGGTGCATTCTTCTTTCTGATTAATGGGCCGGAAATTATGTCCAAATTGGCTGGAGAGAGTGAGAGCAATCTGAGAAAGGCATTTGAGGAGGCTGAGAAGAATGCTCCGTCCATTATTTTTATTGATGAAATTGATTCAATTGCACCTAAGCGAGAGAAGACACATGGTGAAGTTGAGAGGAGGATTGTTTCTCAACTCTTGACTCTCATGGATGGGTTGAAATCCCGTGCCCATGTCATTGTTATGGGGGCAACTAACCGGCCGAACAGCATTGACCCAGCTCTTAGAAGGTTTGGTAGGTTTGACCGGGAAATCGACATTGGTGTTCCTGATGAAGTTGGACGCCTTGAAGTTCTTAGGATTCATACAAAGAACATGAAGCTTTCTGAAGATGTAAAGCCTACACCGTTATCTTGAATTTACATAGTTATGCTCTGATTGCTCTCAACCATATTCTCTTATCAAATTATATGATTTTGCAGGTTGATTTGGAAAGAATAGCAAAGGACACCCATGGCTATGTTGGTGCTGACCTTGCAGCTCTCTGTACTGAAGCTGCGCTCCAGTGCATCAGAGAGAAAATGGATGTCATTGATTTGGAAGATGATACAATTGATGCCGAGATACTAAACTCCATGGCTGTTACAAATGAGCACTTCCACACTGCTCTTGGAACTAGCAATCCTTCTGCTTTGCGGGAGACGGTAAGTGAACTTCTGGCTGGAAGTTTACAGTATCCATGTGTCAGCATGAATTATTCATCTTATCATGATATTTTACATTATAATATATTCTGAATTGATGAACAGGTTGTTGAAGTGCCCAATGTCTCTTGGGAAGATATTGGAGGGCTTGAAAATGTCAAGAGGGAGCTTCAGGAGGTAATATAAATTATAAATTCAGATTTTTGGGTGTTGACCTACTATGATTGTTGTACTACATTTGTTGAAGTTGATAACTGCTAACCTCTTTACTATCTTGTAGACTGTTCAATATCCTGTGGAACATCCAGAGAAGTTTGAGAAATTTGGTATGTCACCTTCAAAGGGTGTTCTTTTCTATGGTCCTCCTGGATGTGGTAAAACTCTACTAGCCAAGGCAATTGCAAATGAATGTCAAGCCAATTTTATTAGTGTCAAAGGACCTGAACTTCTTACCATGTGGTTTGGAGAGAGTGAAGCTAATGTCCGTGAAATATTTGACAAGGCTAGACAATCTGCTCCATGTGTTCTCTTCTTTGACGAGCTGGACTCTATTGCTACTCAGGTTATACCCTTTCCCATTATACATAATCATGCATGGCATTTGTCCTTTACAATAAATTGACCAATCATTTAAATATAAGTTCCAAAGGAATCAATCATCCAAAAGCTAAGTACCTTATACCGTATTGAAATAAGAAGATAATAGAAGAAAAAGATACCACAAGCTGGGACACCTATATGTAGTGGTGTTTATATTTGCTCAAGTAGAGCTATGGCTTATGGGCATTAATTTCGGTATTTGGTGCAGAGAGGAAGCAGTGTTGGAGATGCTGGTGGTGCTGCGGACCGAGTTCTCAACCAGCTTTTGACTGAAATGGATGGCATGAATGCGAAAAAGACTGTTTTCATTATTGGGGCTACTAACAGACCTGACATAATCGATCCTGCACTTCTTCGTCCGGGTCGCCTTGATCAGTTAATTTACATCCCTCTGCCAGATGAGGACTCTCGTCATCAAATCTTCAAAGCCTGCCTCCGAAAATCACCACTTTCAAAAGATGTTGATCTGCGAGCTCTTGCGAAGTATACTCAAGGATTTAGTGGGGCAGATATCACAGAAATATGTCAGCGGGCTTGCAAATATGCCATAAGAGAGAACATCGAGAAAGTATGCTTTTGTCTGCCTTCTTCGATTACTTTTGGTTCATGCTTCTGTTGATATTTCTTATTTTACCAAGATTCAATTACAAAAAATACCCTTGAGGTTTCGTCTAATCACAAAAAAACTCAGCTATCTTTAAATTTAGAAATACCCCATATATGTTTGTTTCTATTTTTACAATTTGCACACTCAATATCAGATATTTGTTAAGAAAATACAAACCTTAAGGGGTTCTTTTTTGTAATTTTGAAAGATAATTGGGTTTTTTGTAATTAGGTCAAATTTCAAGGGTAGTTTTTGTAATTAACCTTATTATCAATGTGCCTAAACCCTACTCGGATGGTATATTTACTCGATGGTGCGTATTTCAGGACATAGAAAGAGAGAGGAGGAGAAAGGATAATCCTGATTCCATGGAGGAGGATGTTGATGACGAAGTGTCAGAAATCAGGCCTGCACATTTTGAGGAGTCGATGAAATATGCTCGTAGAAGTGTGAGTGATGCTGATATACGCAAGTACCAGGCTTTTGCTCAGACCTTGCAGCAGTCTCGGGGATTTGGAACAGAATTCCGGTTTGCTGAGTCAGCAGCTGCTGGGGCAACTGGATCCGACCCGTTTGCAGCGTCCGCTGGTGGAGCTGATGAAGACGATTTGTATAGTTAATCGTCCCGGGTTTTACTTTCCCCGCAACTCTCAAAGTTTAATTAAGCGCACACTTGTTTTCCTTTGAAACCTATGCTTATTATATTTTGTTAAAATTATTCATGCTTTTGCGCTTCCAGGATTTGTGAGGCTTACATTTACTTACAGTTTCTTCTGTTAATGTCCTCTACTGACTTCGTATGTTCTATACAGTCTTATTGTGGATCTAGCACCATATAATATTCAGTCCGCATTATGATCTGCTTTCCAACTTTTTGGATGCTTTTTAACATTTGTTATATAAACTCGGCTTTTAACATTGATGTGGTCTTATATGAGATGTCTCGTGGATTTTATTTAATGAGACGGATCCTGCAAAATACATGAGACATTGGTTTTCTTATGGGATTGATTTTGGGTTTGGAATTCTATTAACATATAGGATCCGTCTCATGGACAATGTCCATGATACTATCTCATACAAGTTTGTGCCTTTAAAATTTGAAATTCGAAGTCTATTAGGTCTTCTTGTAGTGTCCTGTTAAATGTTAATATTTGTTTTGGACCTAAATTTGTTTGTGCGTTTGGATGGTTAGAAATAGTCAGTAGCTGTTTGGTAGGTAGCCTTTGTCACATAAAATTTTGTGAAATTCCGAATTTGGTGAGTGGCTAAAGCTTTGCTGGGATTCAATGTCTACAAACATTTTTATGGGGAAATTAACCAAAGACCACCCTAAAATGAATTTGTATCAGAAACACTTGAGACTGTATTTCTATCTGAAAGTTTCATTTTATTAAATTTCTAGTAATAAAGTTCAGTACTTTTAGTTTTCCCTCTAGCTCAGCTAATATTATGTGGTTTAATTAAGTCAATGAAATAAGTTCTTACACATTCTAAAATGCCGAAAATTGAAGCTTTATAAGACCACCTATTACCTAATTACACACAATACCAAAGAGGTTTATTAGAGATATGTATATTTGAGAAGATGTAATAAGACTTAGAATATAAAATGAGCATAATTGCACCAAATGCAATCTGAAAGTTTGTATGATATACTCAACAACTAATTGTGAAATGGAACAATTGGGTTCGTACGTCTTCAACTAAGTTTGTATTGAAGCATTGGGTTTTCTTTTTCAAAATAATTGAGTGTCATCTTCTATTGCACATCACATATGACATATGCATGCATCAAAATGGAACACAAGATCCAATTGGTAAATCGGATGTGATCTACTGTTCCAAAAGAGTGTTTTATCTCCTATCTCACCGTTTGAATGATTCCCACGTGTATAAAAACTACCATATTTAAACCCACATTAGGCGTGATTTATGCTTCACAGTTAATATGATAATTTTTATACACGCAACAATCATCTATGCGGTAGAATATGAGATGAAATACCAGTTTAGAATATAAGATAATATCTGATGGAAGGCCGGGATGAACCCCCACAAATACTAATTATGTTTCAAATTTAATGCGTATTTTATCCAAATTTTAGTATCCAGAAAGCTAGTTCAACATTGAAACAAAAATCCAACAAGCCCAAATACATGTATAACTAGTTAAAACAGAAAGTCAAATAGTAATTTAAAAATAAATAAATAAATAAAAGAAAGGGTAGGTCATTAAAAGTAGATAACATTTCAGATTGTTAACCGTACGAGGGGCATATTTGAACATAAACATTTATATCATTTGACATGAATGCATATAAACCATTAAACCCCACCACGAAAGAAAATACAGTTTCTCTTCATAACATAAATGGAGCTAAGGTTGCACAATCTAACTCTACCCGTTGCTTCCTTCAATTACAGTAAGTGAAGTTTCTTATTTTTGTTCTGCTTGACTGTAAATTATATACTCCATTGTTCCCTTTCTGTAAAGCCCTTTTAACTTTTCATATATGTAAAGCTATAAGTTGTACAAATTTTATCCATTTACAGTATTGACTGGTTATGGCTGTTTCGTAGTTGAGAAGTAGCAAAAAGATGAAATCTTTCTGCATTACGTGTGTATTGATATGGTGGGTTCTTGGTTTATTCAGTGAGAACATCGTCCAAAGGCAATTAATGAGAAGACAGTGATATTTATAATAATTGCAACTTATTTATGTTAATTAAAGAAAATGGCCTTGGTTTCTTGATGGGTTTTGCTTCAATTACAAGGGTGAATTCAATTGTCAATTGTAGTTAGGTTACCATTATTAGTTAAAGAAAAATGCCACCCCAGATGTTATTTGTATGTAAAGAGCTCTAAACAGAGTTAATTCGTTTCTCACTTTCTTGGAGCTGTGTATATTGTGCAAAAGTTTGTTGGAAGTTGCAACAGATAGTTATGAGAGTTAAGAGTTAGACAGAGGGGCACCATATCGGTGGTAAGCAACAATTTGAGGTTTTGGTTTTAGTAGGTGTTTGGAGTTGGTTTTTTCTTGCTTTGATATCTGTAGGCCATTTATTTTGTTATTGATGTCAAGAGTTGTTGGAGAAAGGGTTACATATTAGTTCGACCCGAAATCTTTACCCCAATCTCCGCCGAACTCCACCGCAACACCAACCTAAACCTACACACTGAGGGTTAGAAAGGGGGCCGGAGGTTTTCTCCTCCGACGCTCAAGTCAGCTTCTCGGAGAAAAGAGAGTAAATATAGCATATAAGTAAAATATGTAGAGAATGTAATGTAACACATACCTATTGAAGGGATATTTATAGGGTAATTAGAGCTAGAGTTTCCGTGATTCTCATAAACGGTTATAGGGAATCTAGGGTTTGTTACGCGTGTTTGTGATAGAGATTTTTTATCAAATCTTATCTTATTAAAATATCTGAGCCCAAGCTGATGATCGAAACCGAGCTTTCCGTCCCTAACAAGACCGGGCTCAACTAAAGAGCCTCAGACCAACGAAACTCTTCAAGAGCTTACTGCGGTGGCTTGCATCAAGCCCATAAGCTTGGTGTCTTTATCAGAGATCAGTTCGGCTTATATTATGCTAAATCACATATATAGAGTCGTAGTTCCTCTTTTTTCTTTTGCCTCATTAGGCTGGTGTAATATGTTAAAGGGGGTTGTCTTCATTTAGTCTTGAGGTTTGGTGGTCTCGAAGTATATAATTCATGCAGGATGTTGAGTATCTTTCAATTTAGGGCATTAAGTTGCAGAGTCGGAGAGGGGTGCTGAAGTATTAATGGAACTCAAAGAAAATAGGATATTTTCCCATATAGGGAAGGGATGTATGGATGTGTTTCCAAGTCCAATTTCCAGTTTCTAGTGTTGGAAAATGAATTTTCAAACTTTATTGGTTTTCGTGTGAGAATTGAGAATATGTTTGGTTTGTTGTCTGAATTTCTGTTTAGAAATGAAAATATGTTTGGTTATAGTTTTTTTGATATAGATTTGCGTGATTGTAGTTTATTTTTGACATCGTTTTGTGTGATTGTAGTTATTTTCACATAGATTTGCGTAATTTTGGTGAAAACTTGTTTGGTTGTATTTTCAAAAGAATCTTTCCATAAAAAAATGAAAACTGAAAATGACTTTATTTCTATTGAGAATTTCTTAAACAAACATAAATTCATTTTCTGGAATAGTTGGAAATTGGAAAATTGGATTTGGAAACAATTTCATACATGGGGACTTGTAATTTCCAGCAGGTACCAACTTGCATGATTTGGAAATTAAGAATAAAAAATTGGATGGTCGAAATGGATAAAGTTCCAAATTATGATGAGATAACGTATTTTTGCAGTTTTTTATATGCTTGCTTGCATTTCAGAGATATCATCTGTTCTTTGGATTGAAATTCTTTGTATAATCGACTACATCTAACAAATAAGATCATTTATAACTGAATGATGATTTCTGTTACCCCATGTAAGTATATTATGATGCAGTAGCATATTATGATGCAGTTCTCGCCTCTCGGGTGTTTTGGATGATAGACATTGCCATAATTCAAATGAAATCTTTGCTCAAAAGTTAGTAAGGAGAGGCCTTAATCCAAAGCCCTTGGGTGGCCGAAAGAATTTGCTAATATTCAATTTCTTCCGTGATAAATTTTGCTTAGGATCTTCTTTCACACTCTTATGAAAATTGGTGAAAGACTTTAAAATTCGTAGCTTAAAAGGAGAGGTATTGATCCAAAACCCCCGGTTTCTCACACTCGGAACATGCAACTGTTTAACTACCAATTTCCCTGTTTACAGTTCATTAGTCTTACCTGAGGCAACTTTTAACTATTTTATAGGTGTTTTCATATAACTTCAAGAATATGTTTGTGATCCATTTGTCTATCAAGAATCCGGAAAATATTTTGCTTCGCGTTTACCTATTTGCACAACCTTTTGCAAATTCTTGACACAACTGTGGATTTATAGGCTGCTGCTTTTCTTAACAACTTGTTGTAAATATGATAACTTTTATATTCGGAATAAATCAAATTTATTTAGTACCCGTTTTTCATGCAGCAGCTAGAAATTGCAAGTCCAGAGTCGGTATGGGTTCTCTATCTGCAAGCAAGGCGAAATCACAACGTGGTGAAGCAGTAAGAATAGTATGTGCACTACCAGAAACAGCAGCCTCTATTGTAGTTGCTGCCACAGTTGTCGGTGCAGCTGCTACGTTTCTTAGGAGAAGAACTAAAAGTTCTGAAGTAACTGAGGTATGTTTAACCACTCAGAAGAATTATGGTGTCCATTAATGGAAGAATGAATTTGCAACACCTTTAACTCTAGCACATACAGAAAATATCATGTATTTGGTTTACGGGTCGGGATTTTGGTATATGAAGCCAGAAGTCTACCGCAGTGAGGACGATGATCCTCACAAAAGCAGCATATTGCTATTTCTTTAGTTAGGACGGCTTTGGCAGATGCAAGTTCGGAAAAATAACCTCAGGCTCCATTTAGATTGATGGATTTGAAGTTAAGGAATTTAAATCCTTAATAACAAATCCATCGAGTTTTTATCCAATACAATAGATTCCTAATCCTTAGGCTCTCATTTTGAGCTAGTTTTTGAGTTTTTATGGTGGATTTCAAATCCATCTTAGATGCAGTCATTTGAAATTATTCCCTCAAATCCTCCCTTCAAATTCAAATTCTTCTATCCAAATGCAATCTAAATGGATTTGTTATTATTGATTTGAAACCTCTAGCTTCAAATCCTTACACCCAAATGCAACCTAAGGCTTCATTTGGATTTGATGGATTTGAGGTTGAGCATTTCAAATCCGTCATTACAAATCCATTGAGGTTGTTTGGATGGATTAATTCTATAATGGATTTCAAAGAAGTTATTTTGGAGTTATCTTGGAGGATTTCAAATGAATATTAGATGTAATCATTTGAAATCCTTCCTCCAAATCATTTGAACTCTTAGGTTGCATTTGGATGGGAGGATTTGGATTTGGGGAGATGATTTGGTGGAAGGATTTCAAATGAAAATGGATTTGGAATCCACCCCCAAAATGACTCCAAAAATTAGCTTCTAAGAATTTGAAATTCATTATAGAATGACTTTATCCAAACAACATCAATGGATTTATTTTTTCAGATATGAAGAGCTTCAAATCCTTCAATCCAAATGTAACCTTAGCTTTACTCCTGCACCCGTAATTGCACCCGTATTACGCTCCCTTTTTCTTTTCCTGGATTATGATTCTTGTAATGGACAGGCTCCTACAAAAACATGTGAGGACTGTGGAGGTTCAGGTGTATGTTCCGAATGCAATGGTGAAGGATTTGTGCTCAAAAGATTGTCTGAGGGAAGTGCTGAAAAAGCAAGATTAATGGCAAAAATATGGCAACTAGATACACAGCCGGGTAGGTTGTCCACATCCCTTTTAGGGATAATTACAAAAGAACCCCCTGAGGTTTAGGCTAATTACAAAAAAACCCAGAGATGTTTCAAAATTACAAAAGTTCCCTCGAGTTGTGATTTTGTCTTAAATTTAAGGGGGTAACTGTAACATTACTAGAAATATCAAGGGGTTTATTGAAATGTTTTTTGCTTATGAAAGGGGAAATGTATTTTTTTGCAATTTCCAAAAAATCTCTGGTTTTTCTGTAATTAGCCCGACCTCAGGGAGATTTTTGTAATTATCCCTTCCTTTTATTTTGCCTTTCTTGTCCTCTATATAGCAATAATATAAACTTTCCATACTCTGTTCAAAGGCTTCCAAAGAAGTGGAGCTACTGCACAAAGTGCTCCTCTGCTCGATCTTGTACTACATGCGGTGGCAGTGGGAAACTCAGCTACATAAATTAGAGCTATTTTACGATAGCTCAAGATCAAGTTCCGGTGCTTGTGGCTTCATTTTAAGCGAAGAAGCACGGGTCGACTGAATCAACCGAATCGGGAATCTATCCAGCCGATGTTCGTGTATAGATATTTCGTTCGGAAGAATAGCATTTTTTGCGGTTTATAATAGAATATCATATTGTTGTTTGGATAATAATCTACATTCATTGATGGTACACTCAGTGCATAATTCATATTCATGGAATCATAGATAACATATTCGTGGTATAATAGAAGGATTTGTTAGAGATATATACATTTAGATGCACATATGTTTTGTGTATTTGGATATGTTTCTATATGACTATACATATACATGCACAATAATGACATCATCTTATATACAAAGTCGAAATGAGATAATTTACTCTTGAGTAGAATCTCCTAGAAATAAAAGATGTCTTTGACAGACCACAAAATAGACGCCTATTCCCATTTCCCAGTATATAATTCTCATCATAGCCCGTGTTGTAGTGACAGTTACGACTCTTGAAACGGCACATCAACAGAGAAGCCAGCAACATAAATCGCTTGGTAACCTAGTGGCAAGTACCGGGCTGTTAATATCACATATAAGGACGGCAACAAGGCGGGGTGGGGCAAATTTGTCAAACCACAAACCACGAGCTCCGCCCCATCAAGAATTTTGAGGACTCACAACTTGCCCCACCCCAAGACCCAATGGGTTCATGCCAGACCCGTTAACTCGCTTTATAATTTTTAAATAGTAATATATATATAGATTAAAATCACCCATAAATATTTTTTTACAAAAACATTTCTTAAATATAATATTATATTACACAAATGTACATATATATGTATCAAAATGATAAATAAACCAAAAATATCAATGGGCGCGACATGGATGGGGCGGGTATGAGCCATGAGGGTAAAAACCAAAAGACGAGCCTTAAACCTGTTTATAACTCTAAAACCCACCCAAGCGGGCGGATTAGAATTGGGTCCAGGTTTAGACTCGGCTCATTGTCATCCGTAATCACGTGTTGCAAAAATGAACAAAAAAGATAGCGAAATCTAGCAGGCAATTACGCTAATAGCACAATTCATAACTAGTAGCATTTCTAACCACCATAATAATTGATGTAGTTAATGGAACACAAACAAGTTTCACCATAGCATCCTAATTTTTTTTGGCTGAATTGCATTTTTGCTAGTTCTTACAGCTGCTCTCAATCGATACACAGATAATTGGACGATAAACAACGAAATGTGGTTCATGATTATAAACGAAATGTGGTTCACAATCTGTGCAAATTACCAGCTGCTAATCTCACCTTCTCGGGACAGGTTTATAAAGCACAACAGTGACGAATTTCGAACGAAACCGATGAGTGACCCCAAGTGCCACAACCGATCGCGGAGGTTCTCTGTTCTCGATGTAGAGATGATTTAGAGTGACATTCTGTGGTGACGAGATGGATTCATCATTGTTTGTTGGGTGGTTTAACAAGGTATGCTGCAGGTGGGGCGGTAGGGCTGGTGGTTCTCGTCCATCGTCTTCGTTTCCAGGGTAGACGTTGTTGTAACTCGCATCGGGTGAATTTGGAACGTCGAAGCCAGCAACGGTCACTCGGTCCTGTGAAGAAATTGTATTGTTAACGAGAAGTTTTGTAATAGACGCACTGATACCTAGGTTTCTCGACTTACTTGATCTTCGCCGTATTGATGGTTCATTGTATCTTGGAGGAATGAAAGAGCCTGAAAGTAATATAAAGATAATCAGCATTCCAGGTGACATGCTGGATATCCAGCAGAACATATAATTTTCTAGGGATGACTACAAAAACACCCCTGAGGTTTGGGCTAATTACAAAAAAATCCAGAGATGTTTCATAGTTACAAAAAACCCTCAGGTTTGATTCTGTCTTAAATTTAGGGGGTAACTGTAATATTTTTATAAATGTTTTTTGCTTATGAAGGTGAAAATGTAAGACGGAATCAAACCTTGTAATTTTAAAAAATCTTTTTTTTGTTTATGTAATTAGCCCAAACTCATGTGGTTTTTTGTAATTATCCCATTTTTCTATTAAGCATTCAAATTAGAGAATTTCACATCATTCATGTAATAACACACTGATGCAACAAAAAATATTTCTTTGTGATCCTAAGAAGCTGTGCACAACATAGGGTCCAGAATCCAGATAGACACCAATGTACCATGCGAATGCATTACAGATTGATTAAAATATCATGCAGACGACCTAATAAACTTAAAAGAAAAAAAGAAATTAAATGAAAGAGATAACTAAATCCATGTATAATGGACTATCATAAAACCCTATATCCTATAACTAGAGAGTGACAGGAGAAGGCGTAGAATCCCTTGCAGAGATACTTCACACCTTTACCCTAATTTCTCGGCCAGTGGCAGAGATGGTAGTTTATTGTTTTGTATATGACATGTTCAAATTGATTATTTTTACTTTGTATAATATAATATTTTGATATTACATATTCATTTGGATATTTAACTAGATTTGATGCAACCCTTATTAGTTCATAAATATCACCTTCTTAATTCTAACAGTTAAGCATCTTTCATTACCTTGTATATTGTTGTAGCTAAAAAAAATGCCAACGTAAACGCCTTGATAGTTCAAAAACACAAACAGAAATGAATTGAGAAAACAACAGAAAACTAAATGTCCTCACAAAGATGAAACCGAATGTCAAACATAATTGGTGACTGGTGAGAGTATTCTCAAACAAAAAATGAAAACAAGTCAAAATTAGTAAAAACAAAATGTAAAAAGGAACAAGGATAGAGCTGCGTAACATGAGAATACAAGGAGGTAAGTGTTTTAATTCACTTTCCACCGAATAGAAGAGGTGAATAGATTCAGACTATACTACATTTAGAACAATAAAAGAAAATGAAATTCAGATTGCTTAATGCATAGCGTGTAACTAAAACTAAAAAAGTTAGTAAACCACCTTTTATCTAACCACTGATAAGAAACTATTCCTTCTATTCATTAGGCTTAACCTTGATAGCTGTTCTTATAAAGGCTATGAAAGAATATGTTTTAAGCTGTTTTAAAATCAGAATTCAACCAAGAATGAAATTCCAAATATCATATACCAGATTAACTAAAAATTCAAGAACCAAAGGCACAAAATCAGGCATCAGGGCATAATAAATAGAGAAGGCTAATACGAAGCTATCCTCAATCAATGACCTTTGTGATCCCAAAGAAGCCAATTATAAAGCTACAAAACTAAAGTTGTCGCAATTTTTATAAACTCGTTAAGATACTAGATAAGTCAATGAAGCATGGCGGAGAATATACATTCAGCATATGTTTGAAAAGTTAAAACATGAAAATACAAGATCAGCAATGTTGGGAGACTCAAAAATAATGAATTTCCATGTTTAACAATTAATGAATTTCAACCTTCTATATTTATGACGGGACCTTTTTTCACGTCTGCATGGCTAAAATCTCAAGGATGCATAAAAAAAGATCAGAGAGGTATAGACTTTAAAAATTAATTGAAGCTGAGTACAATTTCTTGCAATTATGAGAATCTAGAATCAGATTATATTTACCAAAGGGACGTCTATACCATACATCTTTATTTTAAGTGAGGAGAAATCTTTATAAAGAAGATCTGCATTTCTGGAAATGAGATATTTTATTTGTGGATGCTACAAAAAACAAAGGGGAAAATATTGGGACAGAGAGAGTATATATTTGAAGATATAGTATGGCATAAATAGCAGTGGTTTATTTGCAAAAATTAGTGGGAGCATCAAGGTCTAGGGCATTCCGAATCTTTCATCTTGTCAGTTATTAGCTTCAAATTTTCTATCGAATGTACTAATAAACGGAAAACCTTGCAACTCCCTCAAACAAACAAAGGGTAAAAAATTAACAATCCTTCATAACATAGACAAGGTGCAGCTTTTGGCGTAAAACTCAAAACCGAATTTTCCATTAAAATGAAGAAATTTGTTTCGAAATTCTCATTGTAAAGCTGCGGAACAATTTAAACATGAATTAATTACGTGTTTACCAACGATGACCCACACAGTGACATAACAATGTAATAAATGACAACGCCACTGCCGTGACTCAGTAGCTATTCTCATAGTAGCATTCATGTTAGCCTTGAATAAGTTACACTAGTCTCTATAGTTTAATAAATGTTCAAGTATTCACATAACGCTACCTCCCATGCAGATACAAAGGCATCGACCATCATATATACGTTACACGTGTTTTCTTGCTTCGCAGCTCATGGACAAATGGTTCGTCGCAACACATATAGAAATAAAGACACGTAACCAAACATTTGTTGCAATAACTCAATAGCATCTTCAAGATAACAATGGGTTCAGCCGTTGGAAATCCACACAAGATACATTAACTAAATCTTGTAAATAACTAAAGCACAGTTAAATTGAGATCCTAAGTCTAACTTATTACAACCCTATATCTTTAAAATACTAATCAAAATTTGTTTAGCATGGAAATGATATTTTAAAAAAAAATCTTAGCAAATTCACACATTATCCCACCCAAATGGCATAGAAAAATTCATTTTTTCTTAATTGTCACAGTTTACAGAAATTCCTACTAGCTTCCACTTCTTGAAAAAAATAAAATTGAAACAATAGAAATTCAAATTCAGATAATCACATGCAAGCAATGCCCAATAACAGCTTATTTCTTGAGATTAACACTTCAAGATGCAAAATTCCCCACATAAAATCAATATAAATGTCGATGAGACTAATCGTGGCATTACAAAAACAGAAAACCAACCTGATTGAAGTAATTCGCCGCAAATTCTCAGTACTTGATGCAGAATGAGAAAAAAAAAAAATCAAATCTTTTCGTAAAATTCCAAAGACCTGAAAAATTCACCTGCAAAAAATTACATGCAAGGAAAGAAAAATTCACCCCATCACATGTTTCGACGAATCGAGAGAACCCCACTACGCAAAAGTGCCAAGAAAATAAGAAACTCAATAAACCAAAAAAAAAAGTCTATAATCCAATAAAAGAAGAAATTCATAATCCAATTAAGTTCAATCTCCTTTACAAAACTACAAACCAACCCAGAAAGGAAGAAAAATAGCAGAATTTCACCTGAAAAATGATAGTGCAAAAAAGGCCAAGAATTCATAAGAATTACAAACGAGAGAAAGAGAAAGAATATACAAATAGAAAAAAAAAATCTTTATTCATAGCCCATGAAAGAAGGAAAGCTAATTTACCTAGTAGATTCCGCTAATAGATTCTCAAGAATCATGTGAATGTTTTTTTCTAATACATGTATGAATTTTGTATGCTTCGATTTGTGAGAAGAAAATAACCCTTTAATATTTTGCTCCACAGCAGAGAAACAGCTTATTCTATTCCATTCTTATTATTATGTGTTTATGGGCATTTATTTGTATTTGTTGAAGACAGAGTTTGACCAAAAATAGGCAACTGTTTGGGCTTTTACACAAAGAAAGGAAAGAAAGAAATGGGTCTTTCTATGGGCCCATAACCTGGCTATCGAGCACAGCCCCATCCAATTTTATATTTTTTTCGATTCCTTACTTCTTGCAACGAAATAGAAGAAGATTAGAGACTTATTTATTTTTTATTTTATTTTTTGAGAGAAGATTACATAATTTAATTCATAAAAATAAATTGTAAAAAAATATATAGGGTAACATGATTAAGATTTAGTAATGTAATAACTCTCTGAAAAATCTCCAACAAACCCTAGTTGTCTTCTCCTCCTCCATCTTCTTCTTTCCTTTTCTCTCTCATCTTCCATGAAGTGATTTTCAATTTTTTTATTATCCTTTTATATAAGTTTGGTCTGCAATAGGTGATTTTTGTTTCAGTTTAATAAGTTTATCCCCATATGTGGGATTTTATTTAGAAGATTTAGATAAGTCATTACCTGATGATTCTCGGCAGAAGTGAGATCAATCTCATTGATACGTGTTTTGTCCAGCGTCTTTATTGCGATTTTTTGATTTTACGGATCAGTTAGATTAAAATCTTTATTTTAGATAGATTTATGATCCATAGAATTTGCAGTTATTTCTTATTCATATGTTATAAACAATTGTAAGTTATTTTGATGCTAAAGCCTATAATAAGAATTAGTATTATATTTTACAGTTACAGAAAAAAGTTTCTGGCCTTTAATTTAAATAATTATTATTCTCTCAAGAGCAATTTTCTAAAATTATAATTTTATTGACCCAATATTTAGGTATGTTGGGCTTGGACTAGGTAGTCAAACTTAACCAATTGTCAACTCTAGTTATACCCCCAAGTACCGCACTAGCTCCGCCAGTGCACAAAGGGGATAAATTGAAAAAACCAAAAGAGAAAAAAAGAAGAAAAATGGAAAAAAGTAATATATATTATAGTCAGGTTTTTTTTAGTCATTCCCATTAAATTAAGATATTTTTAGCCATTTTTTTCAAACACATCTTTTTTAACCATTTTAAGGTGCGAAAAACCAAATTTGCCCTTGAGTCAATTTAACTTCACAAAAGAACACATTCATGTGACTTGCATCGAGTTATTGTGATTCGACATCGAGTCACAGTGACTCGATGTTGAGTTACTGTAAAATGTAACTCGATATCAAGTTACAGTAACTCGACATCGAGTCACAACACTTATTACAACCCAGTTATTTTATTTTTCTTCAAAAAACTTTGAATTCACATAACTTTTTCGTTTTAAATCCGTTTGCATGTATAATATATCAAATTAATCCTCTTTTTGATATCTATAATTCAACATCCATATTGTATATTTAAAAACGACAAATACAGGTTCGATTTTTTAAAAAAAAAATTGAAAAAAAAGAATAAGAGAATACATAGAAATAAGTAAAAGAGAGGGAAATAATTCAAATATCAAACAAACATACTAAAAAGGTATGAATGTTATTTTATACCCCAAAATGGCTAAAAAAGATGTGCATACAAAACATGGCTATTTTTAATCTTTATATTTTCTAAATGGCTATTTATTGTGTACTATTACCACTATTTTGTTCTGTTACCACTATATATTACTTTCCCCTCCTTCCATTAACATGTTATTTTTGCATTGAGCTTTTCATTGGAGGAGGGAGAACATATTATTTTTGTAATGAGCAAGAAGATGAGGTCCATTTTTTTTTTTATCAAGAGTTAAGACCTGATTTTTTCCAGGGTGACCTGATCTGATTTTTAGAAGATAGCCTCCAACAAAGTGAATGCAAATAAACTTTTCGATTTGAAAATATAACTTACTAATGAATCTCATACAATTGTGGTTGAGCCAGGACCAGGTCAAGATTTCCCTGTGCATATAAGACACTAATAAAGCACAAGACAATAGCCTTATTTTTTCTTTTTCATTAATTTCTTCTAATAATTTATTCCCCTAACCTATATCTACATGCATGCAATTTAACCTATAGAATATATATTTTTTTTTTTTTTGTGAAAGTACCTATAGAATATTAGAAATCCTAGTACTAACTCCAATAGTGCGTTACTATGGAGTTTGGCGTTATTTTTCCGCCCCAACAAGGTGCTATTTTGCTGTGCCATTTCGACATTGCTATAGTGTAGTGCCATTTTGACGTTGCTACAATGCAGTACTATTTGTAGCGCTGCAATGTTCCTGTGCCATTTTACTTTTTTATGTTTTTCTTAATTCTAATTTCACTTAAAAAAAGTATTCATATTAATTTGAAATTAGTAGAAAATAATATTAAAATTAATTCAATTACATGTAATAAATTGCAATTATGTTTCAATATTATTATAATAATTAATTTCATTAAATTTTACATTTTTTTTTGAGTTTGATTCATTTTGAAGATAAAAACCTTAATAAATATTATATTAAATAAAATTACTTATATATAATACTCTTTATCAATTATAAAGTATAAAAAATCAATATTAAATTAATAAAAAAAGAACCTTATGAAATATTCTTTTTAGTTCAGAACTAATGAAAACTACTTGAGATAGACTGATATAGTGCAAATTTTGCACCAAAGTAATGCATACTAGTGTAAATAGACTAAGTAGAATCATAAATAGTATTTTTTTAAAAAAAAAAAAAAGGAACGAGATAATGTCGTGGTGCTAATGGATTAAGATAATTAGATGCTTAAATAATCCTAAGACATAGTGGGAGTCCCTATATATTATCCATGGTACCTCCTTTTGATGTCAAAAGTAGATTAAGCCTAATAAAGTAAACTTTACAAATAGATTATGATGGCACAACCCCAATTGTCGAGACTCGAGAGGTTCCATATTCTCTTGTACGTATGATGTTTGTCCTTTTTTTTTTTTTTTTTTTTTTTTTGATAAGCGCTTACGCCGACTACGCCGGACGACAACAGCCCGGCCTCATTCTTCTTGCCGCCAAGGTAAACCGCGGGATGTGCACGCGATGGCCATTGTGTTACGTCCGACGCGACAACCTGGATCCTCTAGGTAAAGAGAACAATTATATTCGATTTCAATCTACTAATAACGATCTCTCCCCGAATCGAACCCACACGGATGCTATTCAAGATGAGTTCCTACCAAATCTTCACTACCGCATATGCCCAGGGAGCAATTTGATGGAGCGAGGATATGAACCCCGACCTCCACCCCACAAACATTTGATGGGAGCGAGGATTTCAACCCCGACCTCCATTCCACACCTGGTTTGTCCTTTCTTTTTAGTTTTTCTAAAGTATGAAATAAAGTTAATTTGATGTCCAAATTAAATTGTGGCTGATGTTTACGTACCTATACGTCTAGTTAGTTAAACATAGGATGGTAACACACATGAATATATTATGAATATTTTTTTAAAAGTTTTAATCTAATCAAATATTTTTTTTTTTTGAGTGAATCTAATCAAATATTTACTTGGTGACGATGACTAATAAATTCTGAGGCGCGTACAATGGATGATTTTCGTAGGATAATTGATCCCACCTCATAATCACAGTCCTCATTAAAAAATTTAAAATATATTTTAACCATAATATCTTATTTTAAATCACATATTTCAATTTAAACGTATACTAATTTATCAAGATTTTGATTAAGGATAAATTAGTTAACTATATATTAACTCAATTAAATATCAATCAAAATACAAGTTTGATAAATATTTTGAATAATATATATATGAAGTACACATCAAATTCATTAATTGGATACTTTTTCTTTTTGAGTAAAAATCTTGGCAGGGGATAAAACTAGCCCGGTGAAATCGGACACCGAACCTCTACTCTGAGCTTAAGTATCTTTTAAGATGATTCACGTTAGATACTTCAATTTAATCGCACATGCTATCATAATAAATTAATCAACGTCCTATCTAAAAAGGTAAAAGATATATCCCTTAGTTGTTCACTACTGGAAATTTAATAAATTATTTATTTATACAGGCCAACCTCCCGCGTGTTGTTAATCTATATATATATATATATATATATACTATCAGAAGTTTGGTACAATTTTATTTTCCCGCCTAAATAGTATCCATCAATAGATAATATTTATTTTTGGCATTTTTTTGCCATCCCTTTTATTTTGGTTAATTATACCTGTGAATCCATTATCAAGTTTTTTGTCAGTTTATTCCAAATATTTGGCGGTTTTATATTCTAGAATCCATAAAAATTTAAGTTTATTATTGGAATGCATTACTTTCATTTCGTAAATCATGAAGATTTTTAATTCTTAATTAATGCATGATCCTTGATTAATGTATCTCAGTTTTTTGCATTCTTAATTTACAAAATTTCTCGAAAACATTCTATACAAAATCCTAAAAAAATCTTAAATAGTAATTTTGGAATGAAGAAGATATATTTTTCCATCTTATTATACCAAAAGTTGACTTCGCTCTTATTATTTAGGAATTTATTCATAGCGAAATAATTCTTTTTGGCAACTTATATCTATATATCTATATCTATATATATATAATAGCAGAAGTCCGAAACTTTTATTTTTCCGCTCTTTTTGCTTATTATATTAGAAAATAATTAATTGTAAACATTATAAATAGTAATTATTATAAATCCTTATATTAGAAAAATAATATAAGAAAATTGTTGTAATTATTAAATTAGAAAAATATTATAAGAAAAGATTGTAAAATTATATTCATAATTTAGGAAAATATCATAAATGGTATTCCTATTTTATATGTATAAAAATTAGAAAAAATTTATGTACTGGTATTCCTACTCAACAGTATCAATTCTATCTATATGTAATATATAGATTTTAAAAATTATAAATAATATTTCACCATAATTGTTATTGGTATAGTCAGTTCTTCATAAATACATATTACAATGATGTGTTGATTCTATACATCATATTTTCATCAAATATATTGTTTATTTGTTTCAATGGTGTCGATGCAATTTTGTTCAATATAATATTAATTAATTAAGTTTTAAATATTGATGACTATTCAAACTTTTCGATATTGTTTAATAATAGTTAAAATAGATTAATTATGATTTTACGTATCTTTCACCATTGAATTAACAATTGATTTTGTGTTCAGAGATTTATTTGACAGCTTATTATTTATGCTAAATCCTCTTATATCTATAATACTTAAATTGCATTAGAGAGAAAACTTTGATATTGTTGATCCTCATACTAATAATATTTCTGTCAATTTATTTTGTGTCAACATTTTATATGTCAACACATATTTTTTGTTCATATATATGAACTTCTATCGCTGCCAATATTTTTTTTTGTTATTAATTTTATAGTTTTGATTCTGCAATTATTGTTTTGTTTTGATTCGACAATATTTTTTTTTGTTATTATTTTTATAGTTTTGATTCGGCAATAAACTTCTATATACTTATTGTGATCTCTTCTTATATTGTTCAATTAGAAATTCATTACAAATTGTAATTACATTAAACTTTTTGTGTCAACGTCTTCCATGCAAATTTTTTGTGTCAGCGGCAATAAATTTTTTTCTGCTGCCAATTTTTTTCATTTATATTTAAATTGATTTTAGATTATGGACTTTTTTATGGATGATTTCGAAAATATTTTATTATTAATAAGATGTTTGATTTTTATATCATGCTTTTGAAGGAATATCTATATTTTTATTTCATATTGATTCATTGTTGCAATATTTATTTATTAAATTTATTTTTGAAATATTGGTATTTACATAAATGTAAACAAATACTAATTAAGTTTAGTATATAAAAATGAATTATCTTCTAATTGGTCCACTGATCAACATTGGTGTTAAATTTGATGATAATTTATTTAATTAAGAACAATTAATAACTCTAATTACTATCGAATAAAATTAGTATATATATTATATATGATATAACTAAGGCAACTCAATGAGGAAAAAAAGAATAGAAAAAAGAAAAGATATAACATAAGATACATTTTTGGATAAATCAATTCAAATATTCTCATAACCAATGCATGTGTTGGAGTTATCCAAAATTAAATGGTACTTTGATTTGGTAAGTCAATGACAAGAATCTTTAGTAACATAAATATTTTATTGGCTAATTATTTTTTCGGTGATGAATCATGATTGTAATATTTTTTGAGATTGGAAAATTTAAAAATTCTATAATCAATCCTATAATTATTTATACAATCAATAAATTGATTGTAATCATTACTATAGATATAATAATTATTTATTAATGTATATTCAATCTATAGATACCATCATCTATTGATTGAAATAATTTTAAAACTAAGCCTATGGTAAAACAATTGAGAGTATCTCTTTATATTTTCTAATCGAATTTGACTATGCTACACACAACGGATAATTGACAAGAAATTTAACAAAAATTAAGAAAATCGTGCCTTATGATTAAATATTTGTCAATTTAGAAAAATGTATTAACTTAAAAAAAATAACAATTGTCAATAGGAGTTTTTTTATTATTATTTCCAAGGGTGCAAAAGTATATGATTGGACAACAATATATTATTTTAATTAAGCAAACAACTAATTAAAAAATTTGCAAAACTAAAATGATAACAAATACTTGATTGTTTGAAAATTGTACATATTTCTTTCATATCTTGATATGAAATTGATAAAACTAATCAAATTGATAGTTATAATAATTGACATGATCAATCAGTACTGCGGTTGTCCTATAAAATCAATCATATATATTTACTTAATTCGTATATGTAATCAATTAGTATTTTTTATACTTTCTTAACTATAATTCTAGGAAACAATAATAGAATTGCTAATGCTTTACTTTGGTAAATCAATAAATCAATATTGGAATATAAAATAATCAATATCTCGCAACCAATGTATGTTTTGGAGTTATCCAAAATTGACGGTGTTTTACTTTGGTAAGTCAATAGAAAGATTTTCTGTAATGAAAATAATATGTTGTTAATTCAATATATGATATTTAATAATTATACTGTCAACTAATGATATTAAATAAATTATTGTAAAATCAATCATTTATATAGGATTAATCGATTGATGTTAAATTTTAAAATAAACTTCCCAGTAAAACACTTTGGATTGTCAAACTTTCCAGTGTATTCTATCAATTCTTTTGATTGATGGGCGATTCACATCAATCCATTGTTGATCAAAATGAGAAAGCGCATTGGGGTTTACATACATCTATTGAAAATAAATGTCAAAGAATAAATATTGATATCAATTGTGCTATTTCTATACCATGTTTTCATTTATATCATGTTTATGTTCGTAAGTGTTTTAGTGGATTACTATGATAGTGCTGTAAAATTTATGTTAATACTACAAACGTTTATATCAATGACATAATAGTTCATTTTAAATTTTATTCACGATTTTTTCTACCATATTATTTTGAATAATATTTCAATTTATATTTTTGATTAACAATGTGAAACATTTTTTTTTCAAGAGTACAAGTACAATATAAAAATACATGTCTCACAAATTATATATAATTGTTTATAAAGAGGTGTGTGAGAAAGAAAGGGATATATAAAACAATAATTAGGGGCATGCATAAATTGAGGGATAATTCTGAACGAGTTGAATTAGACATTTAAATTTATAGTTGAAAATATAAAATTGATAGATAAATTTTTGTTTTTAACAACCTTATATGAATATTACGATTAAAATAAAGTAATAAATACCAGTTCATATTAATAGATATTATAAAATAAAAATATACGTGCAACGCACGGGGTGAATTACTAGTTTCACTTAAATCTAATTTTATTTACATAATTAGATAAATATTTTAATTGCCAATCCAAAAACTCGAATTGGAGTTCGTACTAAAATAATTGCAATCAAAGCATTTAATTTCTTCTAACACAATTTTTCTGAGAGGCAATACTCAGTTATTGAAAACCCAAAAAGAACATTAATAATTGAAAGAGGCCTAACATGTCAAATTGTCAATTCCTTTCAACAGATGTAATAGATCTAAATGGTCCATACATCGCTTAACATTAGATATTAATTCTTAATATAAATACTTTGTTCTAACATTCATCTCACATACCAATTCATTATCATTTTATAAGTCCCGAGTTCTTCGATAATGCTATTTCTCTTTTATTAATTTGAGGTTGGAAGGCTTCTCCTTGGACAAGTCAAACGACATGTTGTGTGACAATAAGTGATTTCACTCATATTGTGATAATCAATTTGGATGAAGTGAATTAAGTTGGGGCCGGCATTGAGGATAGTCACCAAAAGCAACGGTCTTGGACTCGATTTTGAGGGTCCCTAATGTTAGGTGGCAGTCCCACTAAACAATTAATACAAAATGAGTGGCTAATCTTTTCAAAGGTTGACAGTTAACTGAAGGATGACAATTACAAATTGAACTTGTATTTGTTGAGGGTGGAACTATTCTCCTTTAATTTGCCTATAAAAAGGGCTTATGGGTTGCAGTGAGAAGATATGGCAAGCAAAGACAATTGCTTGGCCATCCAAGCAGGCGGAGAAGAAAAATGAGTGTACACACTTGGGGAGATCAATTTGTGCGAGTCAAATTGTGATAGGTGCGGGAAAACACTCGAGGTATTTTTTTCTCGGGTAACACAAAGGAGTTGGGGAGAGTATTCTTTGATAGCTAGTAAAGTGGTTGTACGAGAGTCTTTTATTTTTGGGTTTGGACCATAAACTCAAGTCAAAACCATTGAAGGTACAACAATTTGACGGCAAAGGGAATTTCACTCGGGAATTTCACTCTTTGGCAATTAAGGGTGAAGGATCTCCTAAGTTCAACAGGGCCTGGCAATGGCGTTGAAGAAAAATGAAGAAAAATTGACAGATATGAAAGGTGCACAATGGGAAATCTAGCTGGGAAAAGTCGGTGTAAAGGTTGAGGAAGAAGATAAATCCATTTTACTTCTTACCTCTATCTCGGATTCATATGATAGTCCGGTGATGACGTTGGTGTACGAGAAAGACGCACTAGGCTAGGAGTATATATAAAAGAATTGTTGTTGTCCCATTAGAAAAATACAAACCAGGAGGAGGGACACATATCTGCTTTGGTTTTTCGGGAAATGATCATAAATCGGATGCTATGGCGGTGGATCTATGACTAGCAGGTCAAGTTCAAGGACCAGGGAAAGGGTATTATATGTTGTTGTTATTACAAGGAGAGTCACATTAAAAGGAATTGTCCTCGGAGAAAGAATGATGATGTCGGTAATGGTGGCGGTGGTGATCGCTGCGGAAGATGGAGATATCTCACAATCTCCACAAGGATAGATACTTATTCTCGAGATTGATGGATTTTAGATTCGAAATGCGTAATGCGTGTGTACTCCATAAGGGATTATTTTGATTGTAGAGGGCATGAACTTTATTCTCAGGTTATGGTTCTACTTGTAGAATCATGAGATTGGAGTGGTGAAAATCAAAATTGGTGATGGTGTGGACCGTACTTTGGAAGGTGTGGCCTATGTCCCAAAGATGCAGATGAATCTAATTTCCTGGTGCCAAGTGGATTCCAATAGTTGTGATATTCAGCTGGAGGTGGAGTCTTGAAAGTCACACGTGGCGGAAGGGTCCTAAGGGTGAGAGAGAAGTATCGGAATTTGTATCATCTGGTGACCTCAAGGATTTATGGAAGTGGAGCGCCGAAGATTTCCAGGGAACAGACGAGTGTGAGGGAAATCCTACTGGGCGAGAGGATGGATTAAGGTCGTCCCTCTCGGCAGTGAACTAGTGGTGTTGACTGGACTGCACGTGTGCATTGGCCATTTGAATCAGGTGGAGTTAAGACCATCGATTCGCCCGCATGCAGAATCAAGGCCAATGGTGTTTGATATTCTGGTTTGTTTGTAATATTATTTTGTGGTGCAGGTGGAGATTGTTAGGTGGTAGCCCTACTAAACAATTTGTAAAAAATGAGCGGCTAATCTTTTCAAAGGTTGGCAGTTAACTGAAGTATGACAATTACAAATTGTTTAATATATTGGGTTTTGACCCGATTTTGACCAATTATTTAAGTGGGGTCATTTATTCGAAGTATGAAATAAATAGGATAAACATTATCTACGCCGCCGGTAGATGAGTTTAGCATTTTGAATTTCTCAAAACCAATGTCGGGTGAATGAGAAATAAATGCATAAAGTTGGCCACTTAAAATGCTTTTATATATGGAATACAAAAGGGTGAGAATATGAAAAGCCATATCCCACATAGGAAACATATTAAATGTTTGACTAGTTAATAAAGAGCTTCACCAATAATAAGGAGTAATCAAGTGGAACTCCTTATGGTACACCCTAGTGGACCAAGTCAATTTTGACTAGCATTTGGCTATCTCAAAAGGCATCGAGGACGGTGCGGAGCACCATCCGAGCCGGAGCCGAAGCCGGGCTCGGGCCCACGCACGTCACACATAGTCGCATTGGGCACTTTAGAGGCGCACTTTCGCACGTACGCATCGTCGCGAGGAGCTTTGAGGAGCCTTAAAGTTTTGGAAAATCGAACCAGGGTTCAGTCCAGTGGCTCGGTGATGTGGCAGGCGGCTCGTGGTGGCGGTGACTTGGCGAGAATCGTCCGAGTGGCGACACGTGGTGCCGATTGGATGATCTGTTCGCCGACGGCACTGGATCGAACACGATCGGCCCAAAGTGTGAAAGGGTGTATGCTAATAGGTGTGTTCCTTCAGGCAGATGCGATCAAGACCATCAGATCGAAGTTGTTTATCACAGGGCGCGATCTGACGGTCAAGACTGATCCGGACCAGGGGTTGCACCCAGTCTGAAGAGGCACCAGGAGCTCTATATATACCAGGCCCCAGAATTCATTTTACACATCAGAAAAATTCGAATTCAATTGCTTCTTCTTCATTCTGCACTTAGTCCATAAAAGGAGAGTTCAACTCTTGCCTCGATATATCGATTTTTACCGTTACTCTCCTCAATTATTTTCAGCCATTCGGTATACATCATCCGATTTTTCCTAACAATCTTTTGAGGGTGGAACTATTCTCCGTTAATTAGCCCATAGAAAAGGCTTACGAGTTGCAGTGAGAAGATATGACAAGCAAAGGCAATTGCTTGGCCATCCAATCGGGTGGAGAGGAAAAATGAGTGTACACACTTGGAGAGATCAATTTGTGCGAGTCAAATTATGATGGGTGCGGGAAAACACTCGAGATATTTTTTTCTCGGGTAACACAAAGGGGGTTAGGGAAAGTGTTCTTTGATAGCTAGTAAAGTGGTAGTACGAGAGTCTTTTATTCTTGCGTTTGGACCATAAAACTCAAGGGATGTATTTTATTGTACCGAAAAATTCTTTATTAGTATAGAATGGAAACTTTCATGGACGTAGACGGGTTTTGCCGAACCACGTAAAATCTCTGTGTGCATTTTTTATTTACTGTCGATGTCATTTATTTTTTGTCATCATCTTGTTGGTGTGATTTATCGGGTATTTCGGATAAATTAAATCTCGGACCATGACACGCCTCCGCTGCGCTTAACACCTATTTTACATGTGTCTTTATATATATGTATATGTGTTTTATTAAGTTGTTATATAGAGGCCTCAAAAAATTCTAAAAATCACCAAATGGTCTTTTGCAATTGTTCTAAAAACAAATAATTTAACATCTAAAAAAAGGAAACATTTTTTCTTTTAGATTCTTTTTCTACTCAAGAGCAATTAAATCTATTAAATTATATACAAATTGTAAATATTTTATTTGTATTTTTTTCTTTTTATATGGTCCCCTTTTTTTCTTTCGGGCAGCTCCCAAAAAATTAGGGTCGGCTCTGAATTTAAGTGCATCAATATTGATTTTTATTTTTTGAAAAAAAATCAGAATAACACAAGAGATGACGTAATAATTCTGCCCAAGTCTTAGATCAGCATAACTTCATCACAAGTATTATATGGATAACAATAAGCAAACGTTGGTGCATGAAAACCAACCAATTTTTAGGTGACCACCAATTAATGTTCCTACAAGAATACAGATGATATTAGTGAGGAAATAATTAAGTATGTAAAAGAAATTTTGATTGACACCTTAATTTAATTTAAAAATAAATGGGCTACAAATTCAAACGTTGGTGCATTAGAACTATGGTACTATTCAATTATCACACACAATTTTCTACATTGCAATCTCTCTATACATCATACATGTGATGATATATATAACCGACAGGAATATAATCTATACACGTATTGCTTTTTCCACTTTTCTTGTTTTTTGCATATGCAAATTCAAAGTTACATTGGTTGAAAAGCACTTGCAACAAGTTGTACCAAAAAAAGGTAATTTTTTTAAAAAATAATTGTTTGGATAATGGAGTAGCCAGTAAAAAAATCGGGTTGGATCTATACACAAAATTTGGGTGGACCAAATAAAAAGCTAAAAAAAAACCATTTAAATATTTAATAAAAAACTCTTAAAAATATTTACACGGACAAAAATATTAAAAAGGGCCGAGGCCCAGATTGCTTCTTCCCTTTTTTTTTTTTTTTTTTTTGAGCGAGAATGAATTTCATTCATAAAAGAAGAAACTTACAACCTAACATTACAACAACAGATGTAAAACAATTGCAAGCCTACGGATTATAGATCTATACAGATCTAAAAACAAATTTTAAACCACAACAGATCCGACTAATCCATAGATTCGTAACTTCGCACTGCGTATTTGGACAAAACACGTACCAAAAAATTTGATCTCGTTTTGTCACATATCATCCCAGTAATAGCCCATCCGAGTCTTCTTCGAGCAAATCCACAGGGACAAATAAAAACCGAAAAAAGCCACTTATGGGACAAAACAAGCCACCTAATGGGGACGAATAGAACACCATTACATAAAGATAAAAGATCAAGGGGAAAAGATTGGCCTCTCCTCCCTCTCGATCCACACCGCATCCATCTCCGCCAAAGCCACATCCAAAACCGCCACCACCACTAGCATCACTTCTAACCCCAAGCCAAGTTCGGAAGAGACCATACCGCAAAGAGAAGAAGCATTTAGGAAGGAGGAGTTTTTGGTGACCAGGAGACCATGGGATATTTGGTCTCCGGCCATGGTAGAGGAGGGCCAAGGTGGGGGAAAGACAAGGTGGGGAAGAAGAGAGAGGGGGGGCGGCGGTGGTTTAGGGTTTTTAGAGTGAGAGTTTTTGAGAGAGAGTTTTGAGAGACAAGGTGGTGGGTGTGCTTCTTCCCTTGTTCTACCAATGTGTCTGGGCATTTGGATATTTTAGTCATTTCATTACTTTATCCTTCATAAAATCATCGTCAAGCACATTATTGTTATAATAACTTAAGAAAAACGTACATCACAATCCAACGTCCCAAACACATCATTATATTAAATAAATTTATCAATTAATTGTAGTAATTGAAGTGTTTGGGTTAATAAAATCACCTAATACGAATTCATTTTTGGGGGAGTGTTGGGACAATAGACAGGCATGGTGCCTATCACGTGCATGCATGGAATGGGCCAATTCGATGTTTTCTCCATTTTGAATTTGTTGTTTTCATTTTTTTTAGGGGATGACGGAGGGGGACATAGGCATGATGTCCATCACGTGGCATGCATGGGATGGCCAATTGGATACTCTCTTTGTTTTGAATTTGTTCTCATTTTTTAGACGTTTCAAATATTCTTTTCAATTTGTTTTTAAATTAGTGTTTCAATTGAACTATTAATATGACATCACTAATTAATAATTATTTTAAGAGAAAAGAATATGTCAAATCATCAATAATTCTGAAACCAAGGGATGAGTCTCAATTAAATTATTGTCACCCACTACAAGAAATTGAAATTTTACCGACAAAAAAATATATTTGTAGGCCCGTTTAGCAACAGATTAGCGACGGATTACCGTGAATTCTTCTGTCGGTAAATTGCTTGTCGTTAATAACATGTCGACAGAATAAATAGTCCATCGGTAATGGTATCGACGGATCCACTACAGAACTATAACGACACGTTGCCGACGGATATTGTGTCGGCAAATGATATCCGTCAGCAAGTTAAGTCGCCAATTTGAACAAACAATGTTGTTTTTAAAGAAAAATTTAAGAATTTATAATTTTTTTATTATAGTATATTTGTATTATTAAATTCCACAATTATTTAATAAAAATAATTTGTTTTATGGTTCTAATAGTAACCTTTTGTTTTAGGAAATAATTGGTTCTTTATGATTAATTGTTTCGTAAATATAACACGAAATCACATAATTATGAATTGTCCTTGGCCTAATCTTTGAATTGTTTAATGAATATATTTTCTTTATGATTAATTATTTCATAATTTAATCCATACAAATTTTTGTATATATATTTATATTTTAATTATTTATTGAAATATACAACACAATAAATATACAACACCCACTACAAACTTTCACTATTAGAGATGAATGGTGACACTTGGTCTCACCTATTATAAGTGATGTCAAGGTTTCAAACTCCATCTAAAGTTATTTTGGCCACATATATAACTAATCTAATGAAACTTGAATAATATTCTCTTTGATTCTACTCAATTCATTACAACATGGCAGTGAAATTCACCTGTTAGTTTGGTCTTTCTATTTTTTTTTTTTGTTTTTTATTTGTTTTATCCAAATCCATTGCTAAACTCTCGATAATCTGTCAGCAATTACCAACAGAAAAAGACTGTCGTTGATAATGACAACAAACTTTTTAAGAAAATGCGTTGCTAATCTCTCGGTAATCTGCCAACAATTACCAACAGAATATATAGTACATCGCTGATAATGACGAATATATCCGTCAACAAACTTTTATAAATCGGTCGCTAATCTCTCGGTAGTCCATCGAAAAATGTTTGGTCGGTAATCCATCGCAACTCTATCGAGAAATTTGGCAGTAGAATTTTCTGGGAACTTTACCTTCGGATTAGCGAGAGACTATTATATGTCATTATATTCCGTCAGTGACTCATTAGTGTTCCGTTGGTGGGTTTATAAATGCATATTCTTTGGTAATGTCAGTAATCACTTGCTAAACAACAACAGATTAATTCCATCGGTATTTTATGTCGGTAAAAAATCAATTTTTCATAGTGAAGCCATCATTAATTATTAATATTATCTTTTAAGTTAAGTGACCAAAGTTTTAAATACCATACCGGTTATCTAATCGGTCAAGCCATTGGTAAGCGGTTCAACCAGTTGGACCGATTCAATCGCCTATTACTGATTTTAATAAAAAATATATATATTTGGAATTATATTATACAAAATCTAAATGTAATTTATTAATATAAAATGACAAGTTGTATATATTTAGTTTAAATAAAAATGTGTATATATTTAATTTAAAGTTCAAATAATGACATAAATATTTTAAATATTAAGTTTATGAATTCTATATTTATAAAAAGAAAAAAGTGGAAAAATACAAAAAATAAAAAAAATTGGTAGATTAAACCGATTTTTGGCTGGTAATACCTAGTATTGTCCAGTTAATTTGGCCTATATTGACCAGTTTAACCGCAAAAATAGTTTTTAGGGTTCTACCATACCGACCGGCCACGGTTATTCGGTATAACAGGTTGAACCGATCGGTACTATACTGTATTTAACACAATGAGTTAAGTAAATATCAAATTACACATAAAGTTCAGTAAAATTACAAACTCCAATGAAAAATTCAACGCCAATTTTCCGTAACATATTTTAGGGATAGTATGGTTTCCATCTCACTGGAGAATTTTCAAGTTTTTACTGTTTGAGATATATAAATCATGTTTGTTTTACCCAATCTCATTAGAAAAATTACATTTTCAACTTCTCAATTTACAATCTCATCCATATATTCTAAAACTCACACCTATATTCTCAAATATCAACCTATATTGCATCAATAGGACCTACTACAACTAGAGCAGTCAAAAATGGCCTGGCCTGATGGACCGACCCGGTAATAAGGCTCGACTGGGTTGCAGTTTTATAGGCCCAAAAAGATTTGGGCCTATGTGGCCCGATCCATTAGGTCCGAAATAGCGGGCTGGCCCAGTCATCCCGGTTAGCCCGAAGCAAACCAAGTATATTTTTAATACATAGACTGGGTTGTGCTCCACAAAATAGCGGCCCGAAGAAATTTCGGCCCGGGCGGCCCGATTTCCTTATTTGGCCCAATGGATCGACACCGGCCTAGTCCGGACAATTTAACAGCTCTAACTACAACAACTGCATACTCAATTTAATCTTATATTACATAAGCATGACCCACTATAACCACTCATATCCACATAAATTACCATTTTCAAATTAAAATTTTAATGTGGGCACCATACTATCTACTATATCCAATTATATATTATTATTTCTCAAACAACATCATTCAATTGGGTCCTACCACTTAAATATTATATATAAAAATCATCATCTTATCACATTTTCCAATAATAAAATTCAAAACAACATTCTAAACCAAACATATTTCCAAATTTTCTCCCTATAAATTCTACATCAAAATTTTTATAACCAAACATATTTTCACTTTTACATAATTTAATAAAAAGTTGAGATTTTATCTCAATGGGATGGAAATTGGCTTTTCTCATTGGAATGAAAATCATACAACCCTGACTTGAATATAACAAAGTGTTGGTTGGGAATCACCCCTCAGATTTAATGTGTAATTTTGTCGAAGGTCGACGACCCCAAAACCTAAAAAACCCGCAAGGTCCAGAAAACGCTTATCAAACAATACTAATTTCTAAATCAATTGAGACTATACTTGAGTCCTTGACCATGGGTTTTCAGCCGCTGGTTCACGATTTGGAATAGGCAGTTTAAAATTCAATGTTTCCTTGGACCTTAACTGGCCCTTTACAGGGATGGTTTGGGCGGTTCCAGGCCGGTTTGGAACCGTGATTTTATTTTTTGGAAAAAAAAACTTTACTATTAAAAATGTGTAATGTATTGTGTTATATTTCAATTATAAATGCTAAAAATTGATAAGCAAGTCAAGTTGGAAAAAAACAAATGTTTTTTTAATGAGTTGTAAGTTTAAATTATAATTTGAATAATAAGTTATAAAAATGAATATGAAAGTATTTTAAAAAAAAATGGGTTTGAATTTAAATATAAGTTGGCTACATATTCTCGTAGGATGTAAAAAAATTAAAACCGACATAGTTTTTACCTTATGCCTTAGGGAGTAATGTAGCTCAATCACTTCTGGTCGTACCAGCTTTAGGTTTGTTGAATTTGTCTCGACATTATCACCACTCCCTTGTTCGATTATATAACAATCTTGTATGCTTTTTTGGCACTCATCCAAGCATCGACACATAATTGTGCTTTCAAAGATTCGGGAGACGATGATGAATGTTTTTCACTTAGTATGTTGTCTCCTTGACTAAATAATTGTTCAATCGCAACTGTTGAAATAGGACAAGCAATAACCGCCTTTGTCACCATGGATAAGATCCATTAAATCGTATTATTTGCAGCTACCATCACAATATGTCGAACTCGTCACATGTTTCACTAAACTCAAAAATAGTGTTAAAAAACTTTCAATATATTAGTGTTTCAAATGTCAACTATGCTTATGATTTTCTATATTTAATCAAAATATAAAAATAGGGAAAGACTGCTGAAGATTTCAGATTATATTTCTGGTTTCTTTCCTAAATATGTAAAAGCACATATATAATTTCTTCACCAACACTCTATGTTAACTTAATCAACTTTCCACGTTGATTTGTGTGGGGATAACAATTTTTACTCTTTCAATCAATCATTTAGAATTGTTAGGCATGTAGCATCATAGAAGCTTTCACAATGTTATCTGTGGTGTTTTTAAATATTAAAATTATACAATACTTGAATAATATATATAATGATGTCGATACAAATAGAGTTATCAAAACCAACTTTCAGACTGGGCTATGATTTAAGACTCCCAAAATAAACCCGCGGCATATTTGGCCCAAAACAGTAGCCCGACCATTTTAGTTGTGTTTTCATGGGATGAGCTCCAAAAAAGCAGTTCGATTACATTTTGTCCCGACGAGCCAGCACCGGTTCGATTCAGTCCAACCCATTTGATATTTCTAGTAGGAAGTATTTTTTTAAAGAATAAATTTATTTTAAGACATAAAAAACAAATATCATCTTATATTTAGGGGTGGGGGGGAATTCATAGACGGTAAAAAAAACAACAAGAATTTATGAAAATTTTCGAAGGAAAGAGTTCCAAGAAATATTTGTTTATTGAAAAGGGTAGAAAAGTATAGCGGGGGCGGGGGCTCGCTGCCCCAGGAAATGAAAGTAGAAATCAGAGGCGGCCAGGCCACATCAGATTGTACGGAAATGGGTCCTCTGTTCAGGTGTGGAGAACCCAACAAACCTATTAATAAATAAATAAATATAATATTATTTCGCTTTCTCAACACTTTTTTTCACAGATATAAGACAGTTATTTACAGGTTCTGGTATCAGGTTCAAAAGCCTGCATATCAATTTAATAAGGCTGCTCATTAAATTCATGGGATTTATTAATCAAAACCCTTAGCTCTCTTCCATTTTCTTTACCTTGTCATTCCTTTGTTATTTTTTTAATCTAAATAAATTTATGGGAATCTAGTCTTTTATTTGTTCTCAATAAGTGATTTTTCTGTTAATAAATTTATTTCATATGTACAATTTTGTTTATAGGATTAGATGAGTCATTACTGCGATAAGTGACAAAAGCGTGATCATCTTTGGTACGTGTTTTGTCCAGCACCTCCGTAGCGAAGTTCTAATTCTACGGATCAGTTAGATTTGTTAAGGTTTCAAATTTTTATTCTAGATCTGTATATGTTTATGATTTGTATGGCCTGCAGCTGTTTTTCACTCGTTGTTGTAATCAGTTTTAAGTTTCTTCTCATAGATGAATGAAAATTCATTTGATTCTAAAAAAAATAAAAAATGATGCGACCAACATTTAAAAATTAAAATCATCGCATGATATTGGTTATAATTGGTTTTTAAATTTCAATGTAAAAGTTTATATTAACTTAAACATATCCATATTTTGTAATTTTAGAGTAAATTACATCAAATTCATGTACTATTCGCGTTTTTACACTTTATCATATGGACTATGTAATTTTTATCTTTGGAACTTTTTTTTTCTTAAAATAATAAAAATTCATTACGATCATATACAACTCATCATTCTTCCGTATATAAAATTAATAGCCTTTTAAATTCATACATTGTTTGACTAGAATGTAATTGAGTATGCCTCGTTAGTGATGAATACTTTCGTTGCTAATTGACTAAAATTATATCTTTTTGTTGTTTCTTTTTTTATAGAATGTTTTTGTTCTTTCTTTAATTGATTAGTGAGAATACTTAAGATTCGCCGCTAATGTCTAAATTTAGCGGGATTTTCTTTTTGCTGCAATTTTTTTGGTCGTGTTGGTACGAACCATTGTGATGTCTGTTAAAGTTGAGTGGAAAGAGGAGTCGTAACACTACACCTGTTGTAAAAATACGAATAGTACGGTGGTTTAGCGTAATTTTTTCTAAATTAAATGTGAGCACTTCGATATTGCACAGTTATCACACACTTTGAGTCCACCAGTCACCATCTCTTAAAAAAACGAGCTGAGAGGCTCCTTTCGTGCAGATTTGGTGGATATTTCTATTCCTCTCTCCGCTTTTCATTTTTCTTCCTTTAATATAATATTGGTGTTTCTGTGTTTTATTTTAGGATTTTCCTTTTGAGGGGTGGGAAGTGGGGACTGGGGATTGGCCAGGGCTGGTAGGGCAGTCCCCTCTCCATAAAATACTTTAAAATAATATTAATTTATATATATATATATATAATTATTGTATTTGAAAATTTTAGCCCCACAAAAAACTCTAGTTTTTAGAGAGAGGATGACTTTTATTTACCCAATGTAAAGTTTTTTTTTTTTTTTTTCGGAATAGCCTATAAAGTTTCGACTCCGGTACTAAAGTTGAGGTTTATCCTTTGCCCATTATAACTTATTAAAACAAACAAGATATATTTGATGAAATATAGATGTAATAGGATATGAAACATATTTTTGAAATATAAGACCTTATCAGTATATATGATAGTCTCCTGTTAGATAATTTAATGATTAGATGGATCCAAACTTAATGGATTTATCGGACCACATGCATCTTACGACCCAAAGTGACCCATCGATCCAACATACTTTTTAAATGACCTACTAATATTTTTCAGTGGGACTAGTAATATTTTTTTTATTATAAAAACTAATACTTTCAGGAGAATTACTGAAAATCTTTTAGGAAAAAACTAATATATTTTTAGGGGAAATACTAATACATTCAGGTGGACTACCAATACTTTTGACGGAAAAAACTAATACTTTTTAAAGGGCTATTAAATATTTTCAAGTGAACTACATAATAATACTTTTCAAATGGACTACTAATACTTTCAGATGAAAACCTAATACTTTTAAGCGCTCTCATGATATTATATCAATATCCAATATTACAAAAGCTAATATTGTCAAGTGAACTACGTACTAATACTTTTTAGATGGACGGCTAATACTTTTCAGAGAGACTGCTAATACTGGTCCATGCAAATAAAAATAAAAATTTCACTTGGTCAATTTTTAGGATTTGTCTAACGAATTTTAGCCCGTTGGACCATCTGATAAGAGTTTTTGTCTTTGCATACAAGATATCAAAGGCAGAACCATGAATAAATTTGGGTGGGGCGATACATGATAATGGGGTGAGCCAAATAAAAAAATCATATAAAGTATGAGGAAGTCTTACGTGAGACCATCTCATGGATCTAAGTTAATGAGACGGATCCTAAAACATTAAAAATTATGGATTATTTTCATGGGTATGGATTTGGGTCGAAATTCTATTTAATTATAGTATTCATCTCATGGATTATATCCACGAGACCGTCTCATACAAGTTTTGTGTAAACAAAAAAGATATATTCAACAATATTTAGTCCATGAAGTATTTCAGAGCGTCACACATAAATTATATAAAAAGAGAATCACAGATGTATTCGGCAGTATTTAACCCATTAAGTATTTCAGAGAGTTACACATAAATTATTTAAAAAGATAACCACAAAAATTTGTGTGAGACGGTCTCATGGATATAATCAATGAGACGTGTCCTATATTTAAATTGAATATCGATCCAAACCTATACGCATGAAAATAACTCATATTTTTTGTATGTGTTTATAATCCGTCTCACGAACTTAAATCCATGAGACGGTCTCACGTAAGACTTCCTCAATGATAATTTATGATATTTTATATTTTCAAAGTTTTTCCCTATTTTTTTTTTTGCGAGTTTTTTTTTTTTTTTGGCAAATATAAAAGTTTCCATGTTCAATGTCAAAAAATGTTTTGTTTTGTTTTTTAAATTCAAACTATCATTTCAATTAAAATAGTATAGTAACACCACAAATTCTCAACCTGTATGACACCTATTATTAGGAAGAAAAAAAAACAGTAATATTGTAACATCCTAAACTTTTACATTTTCCATTTCAATCTTTTTAAAGCCCACATTTTTTTTTGAGGATTTTTTAAAGCCCACATTGATCAAACACTGTTCTTGTCAAAATTCTGTCTATAAAATGATTTTCAAATTTTTTTTAATTCAGCACTGTCATTACAGAAACTCGAGCGCGAATCCCTTCACTGAAGAGTAATACCCGTGGCTATGGGCTAACCCCAGTGGTTATAAAAAAAGTTTTCAGTTAGCACTTAGCCCTTACTCGTTGTAACAATTTAACCATGGCAAAAATTTCTACTACAAAAAAAAAATCAATTCATCTACAGAAAAATATGTATGTAAGTATTGAGATAATTGTAAAGTATAGTTAAAATCATAGTAGATAAATCTTTACCAACAAAAACTAAAACTGTTGGTAAATACCTTCAAATTTTATGTCGGTAAAATTTGAAATGTTGGGAATTTGTTGGTATAGTTTGATGAAAAAAAATATTTTTTATTATGTATGTATTTCATGGATAACTGTAAAATTTAATGACAAAATCATTTATGTCGTTAAATTCTGTCTATAAACTGGATTTTTCTTGTAGTGTTCTATTCAGTGAAAAATTGAAAAACATAAGTAAATAAGAAAAACAGAGAGAAGCTAATTTTGTTTAGATTTTTCACCTAGTGTTTTTTTTTTTTTTTGAGAAGAACTACAAGTAAACATTTATTTCGACCTTCTCCACTAATTATTTATAAAATAAACACAAAATAATGTTGATTTCTTCCATTATCAGATAAGTATAGGAAATCGCCAGGTGACATATGTGTCTGCCCGGCAGACAAGTGCCTAAGTGAGTGGTCAGCACTCATGGCCCGAAACTCAACAACCCTCTTAAATTGATAACACCCCACGTGAACCAGTTAATCGCATTAAATCCACAAAGGTGTGATCTTATTTGGTCTTATTTAAATTAATAAAAAATAATTCATATTTGAATTGTATTTCATATTTTATTTGGCAAAGAGCTTGATGCCTGGGCAGGCTCGCCCTTTATAAATCATCATGAAACATAGCATTTGATTATGCTCAATAAAACATATCACTCCAAGTCAAAATATCTAGTTTGTAATGTTGTTCAATAAAATAGATCACTATAAGTCAAAAAATTTGATAAAAAAAGTAAAAGTCTTCTTATCCGCAGCTAGTAGAATCTTCGGATATAAACTAGCTTGCAACACACAAAACAAGGTTAGAAGATCCCTGAGATGGTCCCAGTAAGGCACATCGCTCCAAATTAGCGTATGTATAGAAGAGTATTTATAGAGCAAAGAAAAACAATAATTGAGAGTACTAAATTGTGAATACTTACAAATAAGATAAATACACCTTTTGTTATCTGTGTTGAAGGGCCGCGTGGGCCGTGTAGGAGAGAGCGGCTGATTGGGCTAGATCTGGGCTGCGTGGGCTGGATGACTTTAGATGTGGCTCAATAATAATAAAAAATATTGGGTAATAATTATGATTAAAATAAATGCATTAAATAAATAATAATGATAATTATGAAAGAACATTTCTAGCCCACAACAGCATAGAACACAATAAAGATGAAACTAAGGGCATCTACATGTCATAATTCTAAAAACCCATAAAATCTTACTTTTTGGTAGACCCCACAATAATACATCACAAAACTTAAATCATGAAAAAATCCACTTTTGCCTCTACAATCCAAAAACCTCCAATAACATCTTATGGGTCCTATACTTCTAACCATCACATGTGCAAACCATTACTAATTTTCCTTTTTTTTTAATAAAATAATGGGAAGAAATGGTACCATGAAAAAAGTACCACTTTTTGGGGACGGAAAAAAGTTGTCGCCCACAATGGGCTTGGCTTTTTGTACTTAGTTTTTTCACTTGAAAAACATTTCAAAAAACCGGGCATTGTGGACGCCTAAAAAAGCCTAAATGACGGAAAATATTTAAGGCGATGAAATATGCCAAGATTGAATAAAGATGCTCAACTCACATGAATCCGGGATAGAAAAAGAAAAGCCATTTGCAAAGAAATCCATAGTTTCCTAATAAGTCCAAAAAGGAGAACCTCCCAAAACTCCCAACTTGATCCCTGCCTGCCTTCCTACACAAGACAACGGCGAGGATCAGGATTCGTTAGCAAGATCTGACGATCAAGTTAGTATTTGCTTAAGAACAAAAGATACACAAATAAGAAAAGTAGGAAAAACTATATATGCCCGTTTTTTGAGAAGAAAATTAGCCATAAGGGACATTACTTTCTTCTATTTATAATAATCCTCGTGGCTCATACACGCGTGGCACCCTCGGATTGGCTCGAACTCGCTACTTACTACCTTTTTCAAACCTCCTGGTCAATCTCATAGTTACTCGAAGTCAGGTCGGCCCTAGTCATATCACAATCATAGTCAATGCATCTGATAATCCGTACCCCATGCAATTAATGCTACCTAGGAGAACCCGCCAACATTCCCTTAGTCTTTGCCACGTGATGTTGTGTCATTAATGCGGCCTCAGGTTGGCTGTGAGGCATTTATTATCACATAGGTAGAGCTGCTCCGCATTTAATTCTTCCTTGAGTAAGGCGCACCTGAACTGCTACGGCTTGGGAACAACCAACCTGTCACTTCAAACGCTCCGATCGAGGCCCTATTGCTAGGATGGCTACACTTCAAACTCCTTTCGGGCTCGAATCACACCTAAGTCTTTCCCTGGTATACTTCCCTAATTGCACCCTGCCCTGGGCCATCAAATCTATCCTTTCATGACAGACTATGCCTATATTTTAGGCTGGATAACCTACTTCCCCCATTATGCTTGTTGAACTTCTCACAAGCAAAGTGACTGATGACTTCTCATGGAAGGATGAAGCCAACCCTTTGGTTTTTGCGCCCTTTCGATATTCGTGTTTAATGATGGCCTGTCCCATCACCTGCCACTTGGTTTGAAACCGTCGATTTACTTCTTATCCAAGGGCCTATGTTTTTCCTCAATAATCCACATTTCCTTATAAATACCCCTCCCTTATTACTCATTTTTCCCTCATTCTTTCTTCCAAATTTCTTTTAGCTTCTCCAGATTTTCTTCATGGCCAATCAAGCAAGTAAGTTTTCTCACTCTTTCTCTTTCTAAATTTTACACAGTTGGATGCTTCCTTCTTCATTTTACCTTATTTCTCCTAATTTTCCTCCTCGCCATTCACATTGGGACCTTATTCGAGAGTTTAACACTCACTTTGCCCCTGAGACCAAAATGGCTCCCTCTAGTACAGACTCTGCCTGACCTGAACTTATAAGCACCCCGTTGGAGGATAGTTTGGCTAATCTCCGTCTCAATGCCGGAATCCCTCCCATCTATCGCCTTAAACTCCCCAAGCTTACTGACCGCCCCTATGCCCCAACTGAGGGTTACACCACTTTTTTCGTCGATCAATTAGAGGCAGGGTTACGTTTTCCCGTGCCTGACTTTTTAGCTATGGCGTACCTATTACTTAGACAAGAATGCTAGTCCTTTTGGTTTTTTCTACTTCACCAGCCGAGGGCTAGATAATTCGTAGATGGCCTCCCTTCTCCCAACAAGGGCTGGAAGAAAAGGTATTTTTTTGTGTCTTCTCCTGAGCCTTGGCCCTTTCCCACTATCTGGATAGTGGACCTGCCTCATCAAGAACAAACTCCAAAGCCTACCCCCTATCATCAAGCCCTAGCTCACCGCTTAAACAATGACCCCTACAATGCCCAACAAGCATCGATTTGAAGCCGTGCTTCACCACTTTATATGGGGTAGAAAAAGAAAAGCTATTTACAAAGATATCCATAATTTCCAAACATGAATTTTATATGCATATAGATAAAGTCATTAAATATTTTGTTGGAAAATATTACAATGGTTACAACGGGAAAAGCCTTCAAGATGGCTTACAAAACTGAAAAGGAAAATTACAAGAAATGTAAAACCTAACTATTACAAGTCTTAAATGGATTCCAACTCCGGAAGCATGAATCGACGGCTAACAAAAGCCGAGTCGAGTAGTAACTCTATCCGCAAGACAAATACGTCATTTAGTGCTCACAGTTTGACGTAATGTCCTCAAAGATAAAACGACTTTTACCTCCTTTGTGTGCAGAGCACCCCGACACAAAGACACCTTTTGAACTCGGAAGCGAGAATCGGGTCACTGACACGACACGTGCGAGGAAGGAAGTGTTCTTGAAAATGTTCATCGAAAAGTTACGACACTTTTACCGACACTTGAAAAATATGCAGAGATATGCGATTTTTCTGTGTATACTCACTTCATCTTTTCTTTCCTAACTCCCTCAAAGCAGCAAAATGCCTAAGACTTATATAGGCCCTCATTTCCAACACTTGTAGGGAATTAAAGATTAAGAGAGTGGGCAATTAACCATATGTAACTCCCATGAGTTACAAGCCTTTACTTATGACCACAACTTGAGGAGTTACAAACTCCAAAAGCCACATGAACCTAGACACCTCCAATGTCTAGATTCATCCACACATGAACTTGGACACCTCCAATGTCTAGATTCATCAGGCCCAACAGTTACTTGAATTTGGGCCAAGCCCATTTTCAAGTTACAAAACTAACTGAACCTGAACCCGAGCCCAAAGGGTCGGTCCGATCCAAGGCCCTTTTGTGATCATACACTTGTGTTATAGTATATCCAACCAATAACATCTTCTAGTATTTATACTAGGATAAAATATGCCCATTCGCGTGGCCAACTTCGTGTATTAATTTCCCACTCAACACCGAAATTCGATTTTGAGAAATAAAAAATACTACGAACGTCTACTCGAAAAGTAGATTAACAATTCATAATTTAATTCCTCCAGAATTAAATTCTTAGCCACCGAAAATTTGGTCAAAGTCGGGTCGACGCCCGCTTTATCAAAACCAAATTTCCAACAATCCCCCACATGAGTGAAAATTAATGCATGCATGAATGCAGACACACAACCAATCCTCAAGAGACAATACTGCATCCGGAAAGGTAGCTTGTGGCTTTGAAGAAAATGAATCCAAGGAAATACAACAATACATCTTACAAGATATGAAGAAAGCAACAAAATAAGAACAAGAGTTGAGGGATCTTCTCTATTTCTAGATGATAGAAGCCTCCAATCTTCTTCTCCAAATTCTTCTCAAAGTGCTCAAATTCTTCTTCCTTGTCTTGTAGCTGTTTTTTATTGTCTTCCCAAGGGTTCCAAGATGCCCAATTTCAAGCCCCAAGGATGGTATTTATAGTACACAAAAGTCCAAGAAGGGGGTAGGTGAACATAGAATTTTTCGCCCCTGGCTGGGCGCCCGCGCATGAGCTGCGGCGCCAAAGAATCTCTCCTCAGCTTATCGCACGGCAAGGGCGCCACAAGATGGTAAGCCATGGCGCCACCAACGCTTATCGCTAAATATCGTGGCGGTATTTGTGGGCCACAGCACATGGCATGCAGCTGCGGCGGCGCCATCAACATACGCACACAACCGCCCGCTGCGCTGCAGGCGTTGCTGGGCAAGCAGGCGTTGGCGGGCGTTAGGCTGCGGCGCCACAAGCTCTCCGTCCGTCCAAGATTCTCTCTGCGGCGCTGCAGGTGCGTTTAGGCTTGGGCGCAGGCGGCGCCGCCCGTCCTGGCCAAAATGCGATTTTTCCTTGCTTATACACGATTTTTCTTTCTTCAAGCCCTTTTTCACCGTTTTCTTCATCTCTCGGCTACCAAATCAGATTGACTCTACATCGACACTATTTGAAATAAATTGGACTCTAAAGACTCTAAAAACACCCAAAATAAAACCAAATTCTAATCTAAAATACTCAAATAAGTTGGTAAAATACCAACTTAACAAATACCCTCAAACTTAAGCTATTGTTTGTCCTCAAACAATTATAACTCCAAAATGAAAGACAAACAATACAACAACACACACAACTACAAAACTCCATAAACCAATAAGATTTGTCAAAAACTCATTTCACTATCAATCAAGCATGCATTTTAACATTGTGATCAAAAGTGTTGAATATTCATGAAAATTCCGTTTTCATTATTCAAATTGATTTACGCAATCAACCGTTATCAAGATGATCCACTTCTAAGTATCAAAAGATAATCGACTACCGGATTCTATAGGCTTGTTATTCACACTAATCTCCACTAATGTAGGCTAATATAACACATGGATCAATAGGGCTTCCACAAACCTTGTAATGTGGCTTAGGGTCGGGTAGGAAAATTTAGGATTAAGTGGCTCAATTCACCCAAACACACAATTACCTCTTCAAATCACCAATTGCCAAACAAAATGGCTACCTTCACTTTTGTTGAATTTTCAATTATTCTCCCTTTACGAGCCTCTATTTTCAACATTTTTTTTTCGAGACCCCCAAACTTGGTCTTTTGCATATTTTAACACATGGGGTTTCATTATTTCTTTTTTCGGCAACTTCATGCGAATGAACATCTACCTTACTTATTACATCCTCCTCAACCTTCAATCATTTTGTGTGTATGAGTGATGGGTAATTAGGATTTTCACATGTAAGCTCAAGGTAAAAATAATTGGTTGCCAAAGAAAAGGTTTAATAGCTCAAAGGGGACACTAGTGAAATTATATCGCATACAAAGGTAGTCATTTTGGCTCTAGCTTTTATTCAAAGATGGCCTAAATCATTTCCTTATGTTATTTCACCTAGGATTTCGCCTCAATTAGTGATCAAACAAGTTCTAGAATCCGGTGGGATCATACAAGCAACACTCGACTTCATTAATCATTTTCAAATAAGTTAACAGAATTATGCATGAATATGAAATCAATGAAGCAAAATATAGATCACCACTTAAAAGCATGCTTTCGTGATGAGTTCAAACTCGCAATCAACAAATCTACTTAGTCATGTAGTTCTATAGTTCAACAAACTACCCGACTCGACTCAACTCGATTTTTTTTTTTTTTTGACACGACTCTGACACGACTCAAAAGACACAAATACAGATTACACCCCCCAAACTTAAATTGAACATTGTCCTCAATGGAGAGTGAGAAAACTTTCCTGATAGCCGGAGCGCCTAGGACTCCTCATCGGAGTCGTGTGGTGAAAAATGAGCAATAGGGCCCGGTGGTGGTGGTATTGGGAACTGGAATTGCGGGTGTGTCTGGCTATATATCCGGGGCAAGTATTCGGTTGTGCTCATTCTCATATTCTTCTCGTGCCGCATTTCGTGTCGCGTTTCGCTTACAAAAGCTCTTCTCAATTCTCGTATTTCGCGAACTAGTGAACTAGTGCCTCAAGAGTCATTATGTGAGCGTCCAGTAACGAGAACGTCTTGCCACCGAACCGGATGGAACGCCAATATTCGTGGTTGGGCATGAGTATCGTGCTCAATACTGGCAGAGCAAATTCGGGATGAAGAATATATCCCGCACGCCGGATTAGGCACACCGCCGCCCACTCGTCATAAGAAGCAATAATAGCCGAATCTACATGGGTCCCTTTTGGATTTTCCAACGGCTCGGATTTATCCCATGTAACACCCTTCTCTTTACATAACCCACAAATTAAACTCGGTAAGATTAGTCCCCCTGTTTTGGGTTGTAGCATTTTGTTATGAAGGGGCGGACGTTGCAATAATTTACCGGGTCGAATTGTATGTCAAGAACTATGGCATATAGAAGATGAGCTCGTTCTTAGTTACATCACTAACATGCTTGGTTGGTATCAAGTTGTTGCATATGAAGTTGTACCAAGCTCGCCCATATCGACTAAGACTCGTTTCGGAAAAGCAGAGCACTCCCACAACTTTTATATGACGTACCACGATTCCAGGCGGCATAAGGTATTACAAATCTCCTCCATACTCGGTGGTTGCGAGATAAATTCAATGTACGGTGAGTGATCCACCGGAGTCCATAATATTCTCTTATTGCTCTTGAATGAGTGTATACCTTGTCTACTCCACGTACGAAAACCTCCGAGTTATAGCCATTTTTAGTCTTTGCATTTGCATAAAACTTTGACTATATTCGGTGCGAATGGTCTAGGTTGTGCACAAAGTTTTTCCCATTGCTTCGATGTATCATTTGTGCAAGTTCACCATCATTTGGCCCGGTTGTAATCCCAGTTCGCGGTTATGCTCTTTGTGCTTAATTTCTCATAAAAAGATTTTGTGCCTCTAAGCTACGAAACGACTAGTATCATATTCCTGAGGAGGTACTCGCCACCTTTTTGCCCTTGCTTGCATTCTTTGTTCTTGGCATTGTGATTGATTTGAAAATCACTGAAAAATGACACAAGCAACATAGCACATAGGACGACAATACGAGTTAGTGGTTAGAATTTTGCAACAACTCAAGAATTATGCATCTTTGTCATCAATTCATGATCAAATAACCTTTAGTACACAATGATGACAAGAATCAAATGCCTAGGTGTAATATTTTTCATTGGTGCATTTTAACAAACACCTTGTAGGCATATATGCAAAGAAGAGATGTTCACCAAATTTGAAATTCAATTCATGCCCATTTTTCAACACCAATCAATTCAAGCACAATATTATTCATATATCATCACAATTTATCAAGAATTTATCAAGAATTTCGAAATTATAATGATAATGAAAATTCCCACATTTTTAACCTAAGCTTGAAACTTTGAAGAAAATTGGTGTACAATTGAAGCTCACTTACCCAATTGATGAAGAAGATGAAGATGATGATTAAGTTGCTCAATTGCCCACTTGAATGGTATATAAGTGAATGCTAGGTGGGATTTTTGTAAAAGAAAGGAGATAGCGTGTGTGTATGTTATGTTTGTAAGGGGAAAAAAATGAGGCTAACTCACCCTTTAATCGCTTGACAAACCATCGGCGCCAGCCAGGCTGGAAAATGGGCGCATTCGACTTTTTTTTTTTTTTTTTTTTTTTTTTTAAATTTCAATTTAATCAAAAAAAAAATTTCAAAATCACACACAAATTAATTTACACAAAAATCACACCAAAATTCAAATAAATACACACCAAACTAAAAGAAAATAAAATCACACAAAATTCGATCACACGAAAATCACTTGGGTTGCCTCCCAAGAAGCGCTAAATTTATAGTCGTTAGCCGGACTCAACTATTCGGACTCAAGAAATTTCATCACCAAGTGGAAGATTTAAAACCTTTCTTGCTTCGTTCCCAAAATAATGTTTCAATCTTTGTCCGTTTACTTGAACGCAATTCCCATCGTTCCTCTTAACTCGACGGCACCATATGGAAACACACGTTCAACCACAAACGGTCCCCGACCATCGTGATTTGAGTTTACGGAAAAAGTTTCAATCGAGAGTTGAACAATAACACTTGTTGGCGGGTAAGAATTCACGCCGCAAAATCATTTGATCATGCCATTTTTTCGTTTTTTCCTTATACATTTTGGCATTTTCATATGATTCTTTGACGAAATTCTTCCATTTCGTTTAATTGAATAATCGGTTTTCACCGCCTCTTTCAAGTTAAAATTCAATTTCTTAATTGCCCAATAAGCTCGATGCTCAAGTTCAACCTAAGCAAATGACACGCTTTACCAAACACCAATCGATACGGTGACATACCAATGAGTGTTTTATAAGCCGTGCGATAAGCCCACAAAGCATCATCGAGCTTTTGTGCCAATCCTTTCGATTAAAACTCACCGTTTTTTTCAAGAATTTGTTTCACCTCACGATTGGAAATTTGGGCTTGACCATTAGATTGAGGATGGTAACCAAGCGCAATCTTATGACGCACACCAAATTTAGCAAGAAGGTTGTTAAACAATTTATTACAAAAATGCGCACCTTCATCACTTACAATAGCTCGAGGAGTACCGAACCGAGTGAAAATATGCTTGTGCAAGAATTTGAGTACTACCTTAGCATCATTTGTTGGTGTAGCAATCGCCTCAACCCACTTGGAGATGTAATCCACCGCAAGCAAAATGTACAAATTTCCATAGGACGCGGAAATGGTCCCATAAAGTCAATACCCCATACATCAAACAATTCCACCTCCATTATGTTTGTCAAAGGAAGCTCATGACGCCGTGAAATATTACCAACCCTTTGGCATCGATCACAAGTTTTCACAAAGGCATAACAATCCTTGAATAATGTTGGCCAATAAAAACCAGATTGTAATACCTTTGCGGCGGTTCGGGTTGGCCGAAATGTCCCCATAAGATGATGAATGGCAATGTTGAAGAATCTCTCCAATTTCTTCCTTAGGAACACAACGGCGAATGATAGAATCCGCATCGATCTCTTGAACGAAGAACGGATCATCCCACAAATAAGACTTGACATCATGTAAGAATTTTTCTTTTGGTGTGAAGTCAAGTCCGTGGCAAAACTCCTCCCGCGAGGTAATTAACAAAATCTGCGTGCAAGGTAATGATGTTTTCAAGACGCATAATTTGTTCATCAGAAATGATTCTTTTATTGGACTCTCAATCACCTCGTAAAGGTTGCTCAAGGCGGGATAGATGATCGGCAACCCCATTCTCGCTTCCTTTTTATCTCGAATCTCAATATCAAATTCTTGCAAGAGCAAAATCCATCGAATTAATCGAGGTTTTGCATCCTTTTTGGAGAAAAGATATCGGATTGCCGCATGATCCGTAAACAATCACCTTTGTACCCACCAAGTATGCTCGGAATTTATCAAATGCAAAACTACCGCCAACATCTCTTTTTCTCGTGGTGGTGTAGTTTCATTGGGCGTTGTCCATGGTCCTACTTGCATAGTAAATAGCTTTAAAGATTCTGTCTCGCTTTGACCGAGAACAAAGACCCACCGCATAATCACTTGCATCGCACATGAGTTCAAATGGTTGAGTCCAATAAGCACTATCATAATCGGATTTGAAATGAGTGCCTTTTTTTATCCTGCTCAAATGCTCGCAAACACAACTCATCAAAGCAAAAGATAGCATCTTTTTCAAGGAGATTACAAAGTGGTTTAACAATTTTTGAAAAAATCTTTTATGAATCTCCTATAAAATCCTCGCATGCCCTAAAAAGCTTCTTATGCCTTTCACATTTGAAGGTGGGGGTAGCTTTTCAATAGCCACAACCTTCGCCTGTCAACTTCTAACCCCGTATGTACAAGAAATACGATGTCCAAGTACAATCCCTTCTTTGACCATAAAGTGACATTTTTCCCAATTAAGTACAAGATTAGTTTTCACAACGTTGCAAAACCATAGATAAGTTATGCAAACAATGGTCAAAAGAAGTACCAAAAAAGAAAAATCGTCCATAAAAATTTCCATGATTTCCTCAACCATACCATGAAAATCGCCATCATACACCTCGAAAAGTAAGCGGTGCATTACATAACCCAAATGGCATCCTGCGAAATGCAAAAGTACCATATGGACATGTAAAAGTAGTCTTTTCTTGATCTTGGGGCAATGACGATTTGATTGTATCTGAATAGCCATCAAGAAAACAATAATATTCGTAACTCGGCCAACCTTGCCCAACATTTGATCAATAAAGGGGAGGGGAAAATGATCCTTACGAGTAGCTTTATTCAATTTTCTATAGTCAATACATACTCGCCATCCTCGTGATTCGTGTAGAAATTAATTCATTGTTATCATTTTTCACAACCGTCATACCTCTCCTTTTTAGGGACAACTGTCACTTAGGACTCACCCATGCACTATCGTAAATGGCATAAATTATACCGCCTTTAGCCACTTTAAAACCTCATTTCTCACGACTTTTTCATTGCGGGGGTTAAGTCGTCTTTGGTGTTCAATAGATGGTTTATAAGATTCTTCCATTAAAATTTTGTGCATTACAATGGAAGGACTTATACCTTTCAAATCGTAAATATACCAACCTAAGGCCGACTTATGTTCACGAAGCACACGCAACAACTTATCCGGTCGGATGAAGATAATGAAGCGAAACAATTACCGGGTAAGTTTTATCTTTTTCCAAAAATGCATATTGAAGATGTTAGGAAGTTCCTTTTGTTCTAAAGTACTTTCTTTCGGAATATTTTCAATATTGGCATTTTCTAATGCTTCCTTTTGTTTTTCTTTTACAATTTCTTTAGCCTCAAGGAAAGAATAAACTCAAGCAAATCAATATCATCACTATCTTCCTCATCACATTTCATTATTGAATTAATCAAACAATGTTCTAACGGATCTTTTAAATCTTGTTTTATAACTTCCGTTTGATCACATTGTTCGATTTTATCAATAAAATGACATGTGAGGTTATTCTTGAAATTTCATTGCTTTATAAATGTTAAATAAGACCTCATCATCATTTACCCGTAATGTTAACTCTCCTCGTTGCACATCAATTAAAGCTCGTCCCGTTGCTAGAAAAGGTCTCCCAAGAATCAATGGCATTTCATGATCTTCCTCCATATCCAACACCACAAAGTCCGTAGGAAATATGAATTTATCCACTTTGATCAACACATCTTCAATCACTCCTCTTGGGTAGGTGAGTGATCTATCGCTAATTGCAATGTGATGGTGGATGGCGTTATTTCTCCAAGGCCAAGTTTCTGAAAGCAGATACAATGGCATAAGATTAATGCTAGCACCTAAATCACAAAGAGCTTTGTTAAAATAAGAATCACCAATAGTGCGAGGGATAGTGAAACTCCCAGGATCTCTTAATTTTTGTGGTAGCTTTCTTTGTAAAATGGCGCTACACTCTTCCGTGAGATTGACCGTCTCATATGCTTCCAACCTTCTCTTTCTCGACATCACATCCTTCATGAATTTTGCATAGTTTGGCATTTGCTCGAGTGCATCGGCAAAGGGATGTTGATGTGAATTTTCTTGAATATTTCCAAAAACTTGGAAAATTGAGCATCCAACTTTTTCTTTCAAATCTCTGTGGAAAAGGAAGAGCATTTGGTAACACATTATCGAATTGGAAATTGGTTTTACCTCATTTTTTGCCTTTTCGATTGCTTATCAATGCTTATTCATTTTGGAGTGTTTGAGCTTGCTTACGGTTCTTTGGTAGCATGAGCGGCATCTTTGGTTCATCATATTCCGTCCCCACTTCTCAACTTAATGGCCTTGCAATGTTCCCGTGGGTTCACCTCAATGTTACTTTGAAACGTATCAACTTTCATTTGTGAATTAATAGCGTGGCCAATTGACCCACATGTGTCCCCAAAGATTTGAGATGACTTTCAATTGTTGTAACCTTGAACCCAAATTTTCTATGTTAGAATCGGCCTTGTTCATCCTTGCTCTTGATTCTACAAGGAATGAACTAAGTAATTCCTCCAAAGATGGCTTTTGTTCTCCCACATGTGTGCTCGTACTTGCTTGATTCTCGATATCCCGGAGGTGGTTGCAACACATTTTCGTATTGCTATACGAGAAGTTTTCATGATTGCGAAGTCCCGGGATGATAATGTGTCGGCAATTGATTCCTCTATTGTTGAAACCCGATTATTCACATAATTCGCTTGTTCCGTATCGGGATTCACAATTTCTTGACTTATCTCCATGATCGCCTCCGATTGTTGTTTTCCACTGGACTTAGTGTAGCAATTTGCTTTGACAAGGCGGAAATTTGAGAAGCCAATGCGGACATAGTATCAAGTTCAAGAACACCGACAACTTTTCTTGGCGTAGATCTTTCAGATGGCCATTGATAACTATTGGCGGCCATTTCTTCGAGTAAAAGCATGGCTTCACTTGGAGTTTTAGCCATCAATATACCTCCCGTGCGGCATTGCAAAGATCTATAATAGTTCTTGAATGACCATTCATACCATTGTAGAAATATTGAACCTTTTGCCAATCTGCGTACCCGTGTTGTGGACACCTCCTCAATAATTCTTTGAATCGCTCCCAAGCTTCGTAGAGTGGCTCAAAGTCGAGTTGATGAAATTGAGCAATCTCACTTTTCAGTTGAAGTGTCTTACTAGGTGGAAATAATTTTTGCCATAAATTTTTCGGTGAGATCATTCCAACTAGTGATACTTCCCGGTGGAAAGGTTTGAAGCACCTGTTATCAGCCTTATCACGAAGTGAAAACGGAAATAACCTCAATCGAATAGCTTCATCGGAACTCCATTCATTTTGATAGTGTCACATATCTCAAGAAAAATAGCCAAATGAGCATTCGGGTCATCTACTGACTTCCCCAAACCGATTCGTTGCACCATGTTTATTAGGTCGGCTTCAATTCAAAATTATTCGCATTGATAGGTTTGTGAACAATGCCCGAATAATTTTGATTCGTGGTTGGTCGAAAATAGTCCCGAATGGCCCTTTCCGGTGGTGCAACAATAGGTATGCGGTCTTCATCATCACCGATTCCGCCATTTTTGTGAATTCAATTCTTCGTGCGGCTCTAATCTTTCAAGCGTTCGTTTCAATTTCTCGGATCAAATAAGATTAAATTAGCACTTTTATTTTTCGCATCAACAAGAAAACACAAAAATGACAATGACCCTATTGTAACAAAAGAAACCAATCTAAATTAAAGTAAAACTACTAAGTAATAATATTAGCGCAAATAAGATGAATTATTCCCGAAGAACGGCGCCAAAAACTTGTTAGAGATTTTTCTAACCGCAAGTCTACGGTGTCAAGTTTTAATATAGAGTAGTAAGGTTGTCGAATCCACAGGGAATAATTATCGAATTATTGCTAAGTACTATAATATAGTAGTCTAACTTTATTTAGAAATTCAATATTTGATGGAGTTGATTATACTAAAAATACTAAAAATAAATTAAGACTATGAAAATATCAATGAGTTTATCCAATTGATTAAATGAATTCTAGAGGTATGATGAATCTAGTTATCCCTTATGTTGTCAATATGGTTTATCAATCATCAATTATCAATTTATAAGTCAAGATTTCTACAATAATCCTTCCTCTCTCAAGTCTGCTAATGATTTTAGATTCAATTGGGAAATCAATATCTCTATAAAAATCACCAATTAAAATCTCAATAAAAACTATGAATCTTGATAAATGACTTCAAAGGATTCACAAATCTCTCAATTCTATGAAATCCTAGGTTATCTTTATTCAAGGTCATGTATTCAATTACCTCTCTCAAGTGTCAAATTAAATACACCAAACAATCTAAATTATTGATCAAGTAATTTAGAAGAATAGATCCAAATAGCACAAATAAATTGATAGATCTAGATTGACAAACCACAATCTCAAAACATAAGTTCAAACATAGATTACACCAATCCTCTAGAATTATAGTGTTTAGCTCATGATTGAAGAAAATGAATCCAAGAAAATACAACAATACATCTTACAAGATATGAAGAAAGCAACAAAATAAGAACAAGAGTTGAGGGATCTTCTCTATTTCTAGATGATAGAAGCCTCCAATCTTCTTTCTCCAAATTCTTCTCAAAGTGCTCAAATTCTTCTTCCTTCCTGTCTTGTAGCTGTTTTTATTGTCTTCCCAAGGGTTCCAAGATGCCCAATTTCAAGCCCCAAGGATGGTATTTATAGTACACAAAAGTCGAAGGGGGTAGGTGAACATAGAATTTTCGCCCCGGGTCTTTGCGGCGCCAGCGCATGGGCTGCGGCGCCAACAATCTCTCGACTTATCGCACGGCGCTGCGCGACGCCACCAACGCTTATCGCTAAATATCGGCGCACGGCGCATGGCGCCGCGGCGCGCCATCAACATACGCACACACAATCCGCTGGGCTGCTGGCACAGTGCCGGGCGTTAAGTGAAAGCTGCTGGCGCCAACCTCCGTCGTCCAAAGCATTCTTCGTCATGGCGCTGGCGGGCCAGGGCCGGCGGCTGGCGCCCGCCCGCCCCGTCTGGCCAAAATGCGATTTTTCTTGCTTATACACGATTTTTTCTTTCTTCAAGCCCTTTTTCACCGTTTTCTTCATCTCTCGGCTACCAAATCCGTATTGACTCTACATCGACACTATTTGAAATAAATTGGACTCTAAAGACTCTAAAAACACCCAAAATAAAACCAAATTCTAATCTAAAATACTCAAATAAGTTGGTAAAATACCAACTTAACATGTTACAACATAACCTTCATAGCTTAGTTTTCCCATTGAACCAAGTTCTTGGGATCTCCAGTCATCATGGTTGGGTTACCACTATGATGATTATTTTTACTTTGTGGACTTTAAGCCCATTCACTCTAGCAATTTACTCAATTGATCTCGATTCAGTCCTTTCGTCAAAGGATCTGCCAATTTGTCTTTTAACTTTACATAGTCAATTGACATCACACCATTTAAGATCAATTGTCTAACGGTATTATGTCTCCGACGAATATGTCTAGACTTACCGTTATACATATTGTTCTGTGCCCTTCCTATAGTTTGTTTGGCTACGGTGAATCATCACCTGAAGGCACAAGCTTCCTCCAACATGGAATATCTTCCAAAAAGTTTCAAAGCCACTGCTTCTTCACCTTTATCCAAAGCTATAAACTCGATTCCATGGTGGACCGAGCTATACACATTTGTTTCGTGGACTTCCACGATACCGCACCACCTTCAATGGTGAATATGTATCCACTAGTGGAATAAGAATCTTCGAATCCGAAATCCAACTAGCATCGCTATACCCTTCAAGTACAATGGGATATCTCGAGTAGTATATTTTATACTCCAAGGTATACTTCAAGTATTTTAACACCTGGTTAACGTTTTCCAATGTTTATGGCTTGGATTGCTCGTGAACCTACTCAACATATTTTGAGGGTAGGCCAAGTCGGGCGTGTACAATTTGAAATGTACATCGATTCGCCTATAATACGTGAGTATTCCATCTGAGCCACTGGTTCTGCTTTATTAGCAACCAGATTTACACTTAAATTAATGGGCGTCTTTGACGATGAACTGTCAAAAGCATTGAATTTTCTGAGCACTTTCTCCACATAGTGGGCTTGTGACAAGACAATTCCATCATAAGTTCTGCTGATTTTTATCCCTAGGATCACATCAGCAGTTTCCATATCCTTCATGTCAAAGTTTCTCTTTAACATTCTTTTCGTGTCCATGATAACATCATGACTACTGCCCATGATTAACAAATCCGTCTACGTATAGACAAACTATGAAAAATGCTTCCGATGTCCTTTAGACATATACGCATTTATCACATTCGTTGATTTTAAACCTATTTGACAACATCGTGTTGTCAAACTTAAGATGCCATTGTTTTGGAGCTTGTTTCAGTCTATACAAGGATCTTATCAACTTGCACACCTTCTTTTCTTGACCGGGTGCAACAAACCCTTCAGGTTGTTCCATGTAGATTTCAGCATCTACCTCTCCATTCAGAAACACCGTCTTGACATCCATATGTTGAATCTCTAGATTGTGCAAAGCAACAATCACGAGAAGCACCCGAATAGACGCACTCCTCGTTACCGGAGAATAAGTGTCAAAGAAGTCATACCCTTCTTTTTGTTTAAAGCCTTTGGCTACAAGTCGCGCTTTATACTTATTAATAGTTCCATCTTCTTTATACTTCTTCTTTAAGATCCACTTACATCCTAAAAGTTTAAGACCAACAGGGAGATCAACCAACTCCCTCGTATGGTTTTGCAGAATGGACTCGATTTCACTATTGATTGCTTCTTGCCAGAGCGAAACATCTGGACTACTTAGAGCCTCTTTAATCAAGTTTGGCTCATCATCTAACATCAATGTTAGAAAGTAAGGTCCAAGGGACTTAACCACATTTGGCCTATTACTTCGTCTCAGTTCTTCACCACTCGATGTTGAACTAACTGCTCTATCAAATGTGACAGCAGATGTCGTACCAGATGTCATTCCAGATGTTATAACATCCGGCAAGAAGACCTTCAAAGAACATCTGCAGTAAGAACACTGTAGTTGTTCGGATGTTATAACATCAGAAGTCACATCTCCAGCAACATCTGAATACAGTCTTTTCTTTAGACTTCCATCTATCCTTTCTTTACAAGGATAAATATGCTCAAAGAATATAACATTCCTTGACTCAATTATGGTACCAACTATCATTTCCGGATTTTCTGACTTATGTACCATAAAACGATATACACTATTGTTAAGTGCATAAACAATAGAAACACAATCGACCGTTTTAGGACCGATTTTAACTTGCTTTGGTTGGGTAATGCAACCTTAGCCAAACACCCCCATACTTTAAGGTATTTATAAGAAGGCTTACGATTTTTCCACAATTCGTAAGAAGTCTTATCTTTCCTTAAAGTGGGATTTTATTCAATATGTGGTACGCCGTTAAAATAGCTTCCCCCCACATATTCTGTGTTTCTTTGTTCAACTTCGGATTACGCCAGAACTTACACAGCTCTTGGTCTTTATCATTAGAATGCTTTCCGTTGTTCTAAAACCATTAGAACCTCATTCCAACAATAACGTTAGAACCTCATTCAAACAAATTTCAGAACCTTGTTCCGACAATTTTGTTCGAACCATTTTATAGCGAGTGTGACCTTAGATGTTGTCACACCTTCAACAACACTTCAGACCTCACACTTGGTTCTGAAACTGTCTTAGGTGTTACAACACTTTTGGCAACATTTCCTGCAAATGTCGTTAACTGTCTGTTTCTGGTGTTCCAACACCTCAGACAATACTTTCTGCAACTATGGTACAATGTTGCTTCTGGTGTTACAACACCTCCGACAACACTTTCTGCAACACTTAAATCTGCAACTGAAGCTCGAAAGCCAAAAGTGAGATAGAAAGTGTGGTCATACCCCCACAGTCGCTGGATCCGTTAGAATTCTTAAAAAATATTCCAACACAGTTTTCTCGAGTCTCTACCAAGACTTCCATGGATTTAGTTTCAGGCCCTCGATTCTTTCTTCGATTGCCAATTGAACAATCGTGCCACTAATCCAAATTCCTTCCAGTTATGCATTTAGGAATTCATGAAAATTTTCCAACCTGGTAACAACATCTAAACGATGCAAACCATTTGGAATTTTTCATTTAAACAACATCCCTTCAGCAAGAATATCATGCGGGATTAGTTGAAACTTTCAGACTAGTTTCAACACATTTTTGGATTTTGGAATCATCCATTTCTCAATCCAAAAAACTCGAAATAACGAACCTCTTGGAAATCACATCCTCATTTCGTATTTCTTTTCAAAATCATGAACCTTTTGGAAAAACATCATCAGTTCAAACCACACAATACATACAGTAAAGTGTACCACTAAGTCCGTTAAGGACAAAGTCACGGCATAGGAAATCACAATCCTAGCCCCATGCTTCAAACGCAACGCATTTTTAGCAACAACAACAATTCCAGCAACCACTAGAAGGTCTTCTGTCAGATTCATCTCCAAGCTAAGGCTCTGTTTCTCCTCGCCATCGTGAAGGTACGATATTTGTCTTGCGATTGTTGGAAAATATTACAATGGTTACAACGAGAAAAGCCTTCAAGATGGCTTACAAAACAGAAAAGGAAAATTACAAGAAATGTAAAACCTAACTATTACAAGTCTTGAATGGATTCCAACTCCAGAAGCATGAATCTGACAGAACAAAAGCCGAGTCGAGTAGAACTCTATCCGCAAGACAAATACGTCCCAGCTAGTGCTCACGGTTTGACGTAATGTCCCCAAAGATAAAACGACTTTACCTCCTTTGTGTGCAGTAGCACCCCTGACACAAAGGCACATTTTGAACTCGAATGAGCGAATCGCTTCTTGGACACGAGTGCAGAAGGAAGTGTTCTTGAAAATGTTCATCGAAAAGTTATGACACTTTTACCGACACTTGAAAAATATGCAGATATATGCGATTTTTCTGTGTATACTAACTTCATCTCTTCCTTCCTAACTCCCTCAAAGCAGCAAAACGCCTAAGACTTATATATGCCCTCATTTCCAACACTTGTAGGGAATTAAAGATTAAGAGAGTGGACAATTAACCATATGTAACTCCCATGAGTTACAAGCTTTTACTTATGACCACTACGTGAGGAGTTACAAACTCCAAAAGCCACATGAACCTAGACACCTCCAATGTCTAGATTCATCCACACATGAACTTGGACACCTCCAATGTCTAGATTCATCAGGCCCAACAATTATTTGAATTTGGGCCAAGCCCATTTTCAAGTTATAAAACTAACTGAACCTGAACCCGAGCCCAAAGGGTCGGTCCGGTCCAAGGCCCTTTTGTGATCATACACTTGTGTTATAGTATATCCAACCAATAACACCTTCTAGTATTTATACTAGGATAAACTATGCCCATTCGCGTGGCCAACTTCGTGTATTAATTTCTCACTCAACACCGAAATTCGGTTTTGCGAAATAAAAAATACTACGAACGTCTACTCGGAAAGTAGATTAACAATTCACAATTTAATTCCTCCAGAATTAAATTCTTAGCCACCGAAAATTTGGTCAAAGTCGGGTCGACGCCCGCTTTATCAAAACCAAATTTCCAACATATTTTGAAATCTTTGCAATAATATTCATAAAAAGTAGTTGCTGTTTTTTCAATTAGTCATACATTAATTTTGAAAAAGCAATCAAAAAAATGTTTTATATTTACTGTCCTCGAATCATATTTTCAATAAATATATGGTTTTGAAACCAAAAGTTTGATTTTCAAAAATAAAACAGCATCCCTGAATATCCAACAGATTAAATATATATGAGCATTCAATATATATAAACACAGAGTGTGAATTGAATTTAAACTTTTTGCATTGATTTTAGGAGGCCCGTCATGATTTTAAATTTGAGATTGATACATTATTTTAGCATACTTGTTAATAATGAAGTTGCAAAATCTAGGCTGCCGAGTAGGTTGATCAATAACTAATAGATTTAGGTCAAGTTGAACGCAATACCAAATAACTGAATAAGAATTCCTAAACTATTGGGCATGTGATTGTTGCTTAAAATCGAAGCTAAGCAACAAATATTCAACTCTCTTGTCAATAACATTAGGTAATTTGGAGCACATGAGATCTCTTATTCTATGCCTGAGGACAACATCTCCGGCTCCTCATTGCTGCCGCCAAGGTAAATCGCGGGATGTGCACGCATTGGTCGTGTTGTTTCGACAGGTCTGTTGACGTACAATGAGATCTCCAGGTAAAGAGAACAATTATGTTTGACCCCCCAATCTACTAATAACTATCTCTCCCCGAATCGAACCCACACAGATGCTATTCAGTATGAGTTCCCAACCAGCTCGCATATGCCCCGGGGAGCAATTTGATGGAACAGAGATTTGAATCCCTGACCTCCACCCCACAATTGCTTGTGGTGGCCAGGTGGGCTAAGCCACCTGGTTATGAGATCTCTTATTCTTCGTGCTGTTTTATGTGGTGTTTCAGTTTAGTATGTGAATGCACTTATGCACATGTATAAAATAATGTTATTATTATACAGGGTAAATTCTACTTTGTCATCCTATACTCCCCTTGCATGTTACTTTACCCTATTGTACTGTTAATTATATAATTTTACCCCATCATACTCTTAATTAGTATAATTTGGCCTCTTATACTTTTAAAATATTATTTTATACTCATATACTAAAAAAATGACCATATTATTATTTCCTATTAGTTATAATAAAATAACAAAACTATTTTAAAAGTATTTAATATTAATAAACTTATACTTATTTTTTAAATTAAATTTCACAGCTTGATTGATTAATGCTTAATTAAATTTATTTAAAATTTATTATATTTTACATTTAGTTGCTAATTATTTAACTTTAATAATATAGTCCCTAATATATAGTAATTTAATATGATATTTTCTTGTCGCGAATACATTTATACTTTTAATTTCTATTCCGCATAGACTTAAAATTATATAATATATTAGTTAACATAAAACGACCTACATTATAGTTATTTAATAAGAACTACATTAAATTCATCAAATATTTTTTTCAAAATAATAATTATATGAATTTAATGCAATTAAATTAATTTAAAAATAATAGTAGGGGCAATTAGGTCTTTTAGTAAAGAAATAGGAGGACAAAATGATATTTTAATGGTATAAGGGGGTAAAGTGATATTGATTGAGAATATGAAGCGGTAAAGTAATATAATTGAAAGTACAATGGTGTAAAATGATATTCAATGAGATATATGAGGTTGTTGGGGGCAAAAATAATATTTAATTATTAAATATATAATTCGATTTATATATTGATTCTATATTAATTGCCCAATGGACTATTAATAGAATAATCCAGTCCAAAGGAGTTCGAGATTAGCCTATAGGCCGATTTCTCCTACGTGGCCCACGAGGCCCGTTGCTCAGGTATAAAAAAGGTTCATCCTCCTCTTTTGTAAGTTAGCTCTCTCATAATTACTCCTACGCATTTAATTCAATATTCGATTACTGTTTATTCTCTCTCAATCACCATGCTGACTTGAGCATCGGAGAGGCCTCTTTGGGCAACCCTAGGGACCCTTCTAACGTTTGCGTACGTGTGCAGACAAGTTCCCAATTGAAGAATTTCCAACTCCCGGGCGGATTAGAAGACTTGGAAGACTTCCTCCCTTTGGAAGAAAAAGACTTTGACTTTTATCAGAATCATTGAATTGGAGTGATCTGCCCTAAAAAACAGCATTAGTGGTGAAGTCAGATTTATCCTATTATATATACACACGTAACATACACCTAATTTCTTAAAGCATAAAATGAAATATTATAACCAGAGAATAAGAGATCGGATTACAACTAGAGTGATGTTGGGAAAACATGAATTGGGGATCATACCTTCATGATTTTCTAAATTTATAAATCTTTCTAGATCGAAATGTTCAATATATCTACATCTTCAATAGATTTTAGAGGTTCGGCGCATTTTGTTGAGTTGAAGAATATATATATTGTTCATGTTTATTCTAATTACTTTTTTTTTTATTAAATTTGAATTGATTTATGTATTGTGAAATGAGCTTCAATCGAACTACATAGAGCTCGCGTACGTGTCTTCGTCAATTTTTAGCGCATAGTTTCACTTGAGCATGACACAAGCAGGGGCGGAACCAGGACCGCCGGTAAAGAGGGGCCAAAAGTAGTGGTGTCATTTTCGTGTTCGTGAGTCGTTTTCTGACACGACTTGACAGCTGCCTTTACCCCTTTGACTTGAGTCTGGTCCATCCTTTTAGGAAAGACTCAACTGTCAGTTCAACTGGTAGACTTGGCTCTTTACTGACTTGACTGACACTTCTTCAATCTTTACACAGCTGCTCCTCAGCTGGATCTCCTTCAGTCGAGTCTGCACCTTCCATCTTCACCACACTTAGCTGAGTGTGTTATAGGTCTGACACGAATTCGAACACAATTTGTTTAATTATCCGTGCCAAAATACATGACACGAACACGACCTATTTATGACACGGGTAACCCGACACGCTGCGAAAAACCAATATAATTTAAATTTGATATGAAAAAAATAAAAAAATGGAAAAAAAAATTAAAATTACAAAAAAAATTACATTAAATATTAAAAATGCATCTAATAAATTTTTTATCATCATATAATCAAACTAAATGCATCTAATAAATGCATCTAATAAAATTCATGCAATAATTTTTATCTAATAAAATTTTGAGGAGGGCCAAAATACTAAACAATAAAAATATAAGTACTAAAATGAAAAAAAGTAAAAAGTTGGGGGGCTAAGCATACATGTGGCTCCGCCACTAGACACAAGCCAGATATTTCATAGATATATATATATATATATATATATATAATATTTTGTATTTAACTTACCAAGTTGAGTTGAAGACAACTTGAAAATTATTTTGCAAGTACAACTAAATTTGATTGTTATGCCTAACTATATAACTTGATACGAAATAACAATATAACAATATACACCTTTTTCACTTCTTCCCTTTTCTTTTCTTTTCTTTCTTCTCCTATCCACCAAAAAAATCATTCTCTAATTGTGATTTCGTGAATTTGTTTCATCATTGATACTTAAACATGTAAATATCAATTCCTTTTTCTGAAATGTAAGTGCTGCAAAGTGTTAAGCGAAACAAACAAAATCAACTATTGAAGTTCTTGAAATTGTAAATGCTTTGGACTTTTTTTTCCAATTGTTGTCATCGTTTACAGTGTTTTATTAACTGTACTGGTTTCTATAGCATCAATTACTGTAACATCATCAGAGAAAAGTTTTTCAAAACTATAAATTGATAAAATCAGACTTGCATTCAACTTTGTCTTAAGAAATATTAAATGGGTTTGACAGTTTTATAAATTGAAAATGAGGTGTTGGAAAATCTTGATTTTGATGACCTTATTGATGATTTTGCTTCTCAAAATGCTAGAATATCAAGAAAATTTTAATGATTATTGGATACTTTTTTCCATCTATATTTGTAAGTGTTGCATTTATTGAATATTCTGAATGATGGAAAAGAGAAGTTCGCCATTGGAGGTTGAAGTTTTTGTTGTAAATCTTGTGTAATTGAACATTTTGTGTGAATGAAAATAGAGGGAAACGACTATGATTTTGCAGATTCATGAATTAAAGTTTACTATTATTTTATAACTGGTTTAAACATTTGTATGTCCATTTGTTATATTACTTAAATAAAATATGTTTATTTTCAATTTTTTATTAAATTATAATCAAAGTATACATATATAAAATATCTAATTGTATTTTTTTCTTTTGGCAATGGCCCCCAAAAAGTCAATGTCGGTCTTGGAATGATTTTCTTTACAGTTTTTCCAAGAAAGAGTTAAAGATGAGGCCAAAAAATGTATTTTGGAGTTGTGGAAAGAAAAGAATACAGAATTTATGATTATACGGTCTCTTTTTATCAATTCAAAGTTTATAATATGTGTCGATTTAATACTTTTCCTATTTCATTTAAGAAAAAATATTTAGTAAAAGCGAAAACGTGGCACATATTCACAAAAGCCCCATCTTTAATACGAAAATGCCAATATTTGCACATCTATTACATATTATGCTCGAGAAGGTGAGGTACATTTCACATTTGTGGTTGTGATATATTTGATGCTTGGACAATTAATGCCCTAGGGAGAGATTATTAGAGCTATAGTCCCCTTACCATTTTTTATCCACTAAATTCTTGATGTTGGTATGTGTGGTTCATATGAACGAAAAAAAGGGAGAAAAAAGTTGCCACCCGCTATACAGATCTCTTATCTTTTCCATATTTCATTTAATATTTCAATTAACGAATGCTTATATACGTAATATTCACCTAGTGTGTTAAAATGTAATATGAAATGAAAAATCCAAAATGTAGTAGCACAATTAGAGCTGGTAATAGATCGGGTCGACCCAAAATTTAATTGGTCGTCATTTTATGCACACATGATTTCGTTGGGTTCGGGCTTATCAGTCTTCAGACTGTTCAGTCAAACCAAAGTAAACCCAGTACTTTTGGGCCCAAAAAATAAACCCCGGTCCAACTCTAAGTGCGGGTTGGACTGACCAATTTTGACAGCTATAAGGCGATCTCCAACAATGGCTTCATATTGGCACCCATCGCCATTTATTATCTTCCCCAGCAATGCGCCAAATAGGGCGCTATTTTGTGATTTGCTACAGTACCACGCCAAAAATGGCGTTGCACTGTAGCAGCGCTATATTTATTTATTTTTTATTTTACTTTTTGTTTGTTTAATTTGTTTTGAATTTATTTACTTTAAATATTACTATTAATATTTATTTTTAGTTAATCTAATAAAAAAATACTAAAATTAATTCAGTTATATATGATAATTTTTTAAATAATATAATATGTAATATTATGAATTTTTAGTTTAATTTTGCATTAACTTCGTTAACTATAACATTTTTAGTTTGTTTAATTTCATAAATAAAATATTTAATAAACATTATATGAAATAAAATTAATAAAAAAATTTATTTAATATTTTTATCAGTTATAACATAATTAAAATTAATATTAAATGAATAAAAGAAAGAATCTTATAGAATATTCTTTTATAGTACATAAAGTAGTATAATCTGCTAGAGATGAATAGAGATTTTGCATTAAAATAGTGCAAATTCTACATCAAAGTATAACAAACTACTTGAGATGGTCTGAACACAATGCGCAAGAGCATTAGGGTTTGTAAAACATGGGATTTAATTTACACGATTGTCATTAGCCAATATAATTTAATAGTAGTAAAGTACAATAAATACCTCAGCTTTCCTGAGACCACCAAATAGCTAAAATTGATAGAAACACCATCCACTGTGTGTGCATACATATATATATATATATATATATAGATGTATATATATCCAAGAAAGACTTTCCCCACAGTGTGATTTCCCTAACCCTTTTTCTTCAACCACCCACCTGAGACCCCCAAACCCCCCAACTGAACAATCCCTTTCTTTTTTTTCTCACACTCACACAGATTTTAACAACAGTTAAATGGTTATGAGCCCAACTTTAGATCTAGCTCAGGCATGGTCTTAATTTTTTTTGCCGTACAAATATTCAATTCCATTTTTTCTAGTAATATCTGGTGAAATAAACATCTGATTTTCAAATTCTTCTATAGACAATTTGTTTTCTTTACCATTTGGTTCTCTTTCAAAGATGCTTAAATTTTTTCCCGCAGTCAAAATCAGAATATTTGGTGCTGGTATTTAATTAGCCCAATATATCTTTATCTTTTCCTTTCGGTGGATTAGTACTGATTTATATGCCGATAAGGTCAATTGATGCTGGAATCTGGCAAATCCAGAATTGCTGATTTATTTATTTTATGATTTTTTTAATCATTTTTTTTTGAGGAAATGATTTTTTTAATCATTGATAATGAAATAGGGTTGTTTTTTGTTCTGTTGTGTTGGTCTTGAAAATGAGTTTCACCAACAGGAGATTCTCGTTCTCATGACTGTCACATTTTCTTTGTATTTTTACCCATTGATAATCAGCCACATCAGCCTCACGCTCGTGGGCTTTCTTGATATTTTATTTCTTTTGATTCCAATGTCTACATAAATTTCAGTTTTCCAGTCTCACCATACCTCACACACACACACACACACACTTTCTTACATCCTTTGTAAAAAAAAAATCATCATTTTTTCAGAGTTCACACCACGAGTCTTATAGATTAAGTGGTTCGAACACGAATTTTTCAATTTCTTTGAAATTTATCACTTATTAAAAGAAATTATTACAGAAACAAGTTAGGAGGGTTTTCTCTGCAAATCTTGGAGATTTTATGCAGAGATCTATGCATATATATGTATATGTATACAGCCGTTGTTTTCTGGTGTAGCATCATCAAGATTCACATGCAAAAAAGCATGGTGGCCGGTAAGTGGTATTCTAAAAAGTGTTAAGCGCTAATCAGTTATCGGGCTAGGATCTCTCGCCGGAGACTAATTAAGGATAGACGGAAATTTTTAGAATAGTACGGTAAGCTTTTTGATGATGAGAATCTTGATGATGCTGCATCGGCAATAAACGGCTAATAAAAGCTGTGGGTTCACAGGTTTACATGATGAAAAGAGGGTAAAAACTCACTGTTCATTAGTTTTTATGATTCTGTCAGGTGGGAGTTTTTGGTATATTGTGGGGAACTCATTATTTTACTAATTTCTCTTTAATTTTTTTTTATCTCTGCATATTTTTTTGGACAGGTCATTGGAAACCGACAAAGGATTGACTAGTGAGGGAACTTCACTCTGCAGATTAAAAACTGCATAGATCTGTGATTATTCTTCTGCCCCAGAATAAAGTTTTTGATGGAACTCCTTTTTTAATTAATTCTCAGAAATCATAAACCTTTTGGATAGTGAATAATGTTTTACCATAAATGGGTATTTTTTCTTTTTTTAAATATATACCTTATTGAAACATTTATTATTCTGATTTTATTTTTCAGTTTAAAGGTAATTCTTGGAAATTCTTGCTATTGCAATGGATTGATGGACGTATATGTGAAAGTAGACAACTAAGAGGTGAGAAAAGCTGTAAATTATTTATTTATATTTATGTGTATATATTCTAGTCGTTCATATATTTGAATTATATTAGCCAAATTCAAACACATAGATGATATTTTTGCTCATAGGATTTGGTATTATATATCTGTCTTATTTGTTGGAGATTCAAATATGTTTGATTATATTATGGACACTTTGTCAAAAACTGAGTAATTTCTTTGAAATTTGAAAGTGTCCATGGAACAAATCCTGGTAAAAAGACATGATAGTACTGTATGACTGCCATGGCTGTATTTTGTTTTCTGAAAATTCATCACTCTATTCTGTAGGTGGACCTATATGCTATTGCAAACATATAGTTGCAACTTGACTTGTTGACATGTACTCTTTGATCTTTCCTTATCACTTAGGCCTATTTCTCACCTTTTCTTTACACAAGGGCTTCCCAAAATATCTTTGTTTCCTTGATCGAATTGGCTTCTTATAAGCTCCTACATTTTATAAGACATTTTTTTAGGGCATATAAAAATTTAGATCTTATTTTGAAAATAAGTTATTGAAGTGTTTGGATAAAATAAGACTGACCTAGAGCTTATAAGATGTTATCGTAATGATAATTTTGTAGTTAAAATGGTCAAAGTTAAATGAAGTTGTTAAAATAAGATCTTATTTTGAAAACAATATGAGATTCTCCACCTTTTCCAAAGAACTTATAAGATCCTAAGTCGATCCTAACATCTTATTTTGGGAGCTTATAAGATCTTTTTAAGAAAAACTTACGAAAAAAGTTTCAAAAAGCTTATAAACTCTGTAAAACATCTCATCCATTTGTTACTTCCATTTTTGTTGTTAATCAAATAATCACACTTTGTTAGTTGTGTTAAGTTGTAAGCTTCTTCCATAGCTAGTAAACTAAAATCTCATATATCCCATGATATGACCATCAAGGGTACATCACATTAGGCCATTATTTACAAGATTATGCTACAATTTTAGTCATGGCACAAACTCTTTGTCAAATGAGGTTTTTTTCGCGCGTGCACTTGATGTTTTCTTCTTTTTCTTATTTCACTCTTCTTTTCTCCTAATACATTATTTCTATGCAATTTGGAAAACTATAAATGTTGCTTGATCTCATTGCTATAATGTTCTTTTGCTTACTTTTTCAGAAGAGGAAACCAAATAAAAAGCACCCCATAATACTATAGGAAAATTAACTTAAAATGAGGTAAATTTAGTGCATATATTTCTGTATCACGCGTTATATTTATGTATTCCAGTGTGTTAATTGTTTTCTTTGCATTACCTGATCATGAATTATTTGTACTTTCTGTACATGTTTGAACTTTGCATGTATATGTGAATTCCAGCTAGCTAGTATATGTATATGCAAGAAATAATGCAATTCATGATGTATATTCGACAGTTAACAGTAATTAACAATAAATCGAATAGAAAATTATGACTAATTATGTGATCTAATGAGTTGATTGTAGGATGATTTAACTCATGAATACCTCTTAACATTGTGTTAATACATGAAAGCTCCTGATTAGTAAGATTTGAGCAGTGGCATATTTTGCATTACACGATAAGAAAAAAAATATATAGTTTGCCTACAGAAAAATCTGTAGCTAAGTACTAAAAAATTTGTCGTGACTAAAGATGCGATAAAATTCGACAAACCAAAATTGTAGGTCAAATGTTTTTGTCGGTAAATTTAAAGATTGTTGGTAACTTGTTGATAATTGATCGGTATAGTTTGGGGGAAACCAATATTTTTTATTTTGTCGGTATTCTGTATATATGTAAGTTCAATAAGTTACTAAATTGTTTTCCTTATTGATATATAAGGTTGTCCACTATCATTGATACTTTGTGTTGTACTTGAGTATGATTTATTTCCTTTATTTACCCTCACTGTTAATTTTATTTGGGATCAAAATACCTTTCCTTGAAATGATTTTTGCTCATTGAACTAATAGTAATGGAGGCATATTGATCGCACAAAGTTTGGGGGACGCACGCAGCACCAAGATATATATATATATATACATATATATATATATATATATATATATCATGATCAGGTAGATCTGTTTCATAAGGAGACATAGCATGTTTATCACAGAACTAACATCATTCATCATTAATTATCATACTGTGAGCTCATTCAATTTCCTTCTTTCTCAAATCCTTTGAAGCCTCTCATCGATATGCTCAGTCGTAGGATATTCTTAAGATTTTAGTAGATGAATTCGGGGAGTTTGATTAGATTTTCAGATGAAATGTAACGATGGAAGTTGATTTGATACAGAAATAGTAAAATAACGATTGAATATGATTGTTGACTGAAAATGTGTGATTGAGTGATAGTGAGTGATTCGGGATAAGATATGCCGAATTGCTCCCTAGTGAAACTGTGAAAGCTCGGCCTTGGCTAAGGTAAAGAGCTTGGTCATCCAGTGAAAGCTCCCAAAGACGTTCATCGGTATGAGGCCTTTTAAACGAGCTCAACCTTAGCTAAGGTAAAGAGCTCGGTCTGGATCACAAGCGCAGTCAGAGATATTCTAGTAGAGAAGATTTAATAACACATCTCGGACACACACTCATGTAACAAACCTTTGATTCCCCGTATCCGTTTCTGAAAATCATGGAAAACCTAGCTAATTATCTTATAAATATCCCTTCAACATGTATGGATTACATAACGTGCTCTTCATATCTACTTATATGATGTCTTTACTCTCTTTTCTCTAAGAAGCTGAATTGAGCGTCAGAGGAGGTACGGCAGAGAAAACCTCAGCCCCTCTTTCTAACCCATGTGTGTAGGTTCAGGTCAGCGTTGGTGGCGGAGCTCGGTGGAGACTGGGAGAGGAGATTTTGGGTTGAATAGTAAGATTCGTGAGAAAATGTATATAATGATTGGTGATTTGATGCTTATTTTTTATTTTTCAGAAAAAGAGTAGATGTGATCACTGATGGGAAAAAAGTGAAAGTGAATGAATAATGTATATTTTGAAAAAAAATATATAAGCAAACGCATGTCATCCAATGTGATTCTGTCATAATTGAAGTTTGAATTGATGTGTCAATGTATTATCTATTTGATTCTTGCTCAATTAATGTGTAGTAATATTTCTAGTGGAGATTGAGTGAAAATGAAGCAACACATCTCTTTGCATATAATTTAGACTTTGATCATGGGAATGTGAAACTTAATGAAGTTTGAATTGTGTCAAGGGCATGTGATAGGATATTTAGAAAATATGGATTCGCTTTATAGCCTAAACTGACAGTAAGTAGGTCATTTTAGAGAATGTTTGCAAACACTCAAAAAAATTGATTCCTACCTTTTACTTTGAAAAAATATATATATTTTAATGTTTTCTTTTTATTTATTTGGGAAGACTGGAGGGGGACTAAGAAACTGAAAGACTCAAGGTTTGAATCCTTGTCAACACTCTTGTAAAAAGTAAGCAAACTCGTGGTATCATTTTATAGTATTCGCAAATGCCAACATTTGTCTTTTATTCTACATTATTTAATTAAAATTTAAAAGTTGAAGGTCGAGTGCTTCTGATTTTGGAGAATTGCCTTTGTTATTTTTGTAAATTAGAATTTTGCTTGTAACATTCATATCTTCTATTTATTTTTTTTATCATAATCCAAAACTGTCATTTCTCTTCTTAAACACCCATCCATTTTATTTATACATGGGTGTCTTTGTCTTTCTATATCCAAAAGCTAATTTTGAAAGTGATTTTTTTCCAAACACATCAACTTTCATCTTTTAAACTTTCAAATTATAGAAACGCTATAAATTCCTGATTCTCAACTACTTTTGATTATAATAAAATAAATAATTATTGGAAATTTGGTTTTGATAAAGGGGCATCGACCCGAGTTTGACCAAATTTTTGGTGGCTAAGTATTTAATTCTGGAGTAATTAAATTATAAATTATTAATCTACGTTCCGTGTAAATGTTCATAGTATTTTTTAGTTCTCAAAATCGAATTTTGGTGAGTGAGAAATTAATATACAAAGTTGGCCACACAATTGTACATTATATAAAGGGAGTTGAAAGGTTTTAGCCTTGTCACGCAAAGAATATAAAGTATAGTTTATCCTAGTATAAATATTATGAGGTGTTATTAGTTGGATATGTTACAACACAATGGATGATCACAAGTGGGTCACACGCGCGCCCACCCGGTCTGGGTTCGGGTCCACTATAGTTTTGTCACTTGAAAAGCCCGGATTCAAGTGACTGTTGGAGCTCAATGAATCTGGACATTGCAGGTGTCCAGATTCGTCTGACTGTTGGATTTAGTAACTTCTGCAGTAGTGGTCACCTGAAGTTAGCCCACTATTTGTCTGTTATGCACGTAGTGGGATGTAACACCCAGGGTATTACATATGATTAATGAACACTACCATGTTTTATCTCCTGCAGGTGAAATTGTTGGCTATGTATACATGGTTGTGTATTGCAAATTTTTACACAATTCTTATTTCATACAAAGCATACACTTCTATTATGCATTCTGCACTTTTAATCAAGCAATCAGTCTTCAACACAATTTTAGTTTGAAGATGAATCTGTGTTAGTGGTGCTACTACACAAAAGACGAAACCATTTTATCTTTTGGGGACAATATGTTGAACCGTAGGTACTAGTCGAGACGTAATAGTCAAGCAAATGGGGATATCAGAGGTCTTGATATCTTGCGAAAAGAGAATCTTTCTCGACTCAACTCTTGTCCAGTTTCAGAATTCCAATTTCAAGAAGTAGCTGCATTCTGTTTTCTGGATTTTATTCAGAATCTGTAATAATTACATTATGTATTTTTCTGTTCTGACTTTTATGTTGTAACCAATACTTTGCACCCACAGAATATGTCCAATCGTGATGACACATGTTAGCAGTGCCTCTAAGCACACAACAATATACCATCTTCAGATCTTCTGGAACTCAACATATTATAAATGTTGTATTTGGTGTATGTACAAGGATAATCAATCATATTCTTTTTTAGAGTCCGTCGGATTTTTGGCATTTTGTACATAGCAAAACTGTTTTTTAGCCATGTTTTTTAATTATTTTTGAGTTCAAATATCCACTTTACCCTTTTATTCTTATTACAGGGGCCAGTACATAACTCTGCATCTTGAGTTATGTTTTCTGTATCGAGATACATGATTTCGATCATAGAGACTCAACACCTAGTTATGTACCGCCTCAATTTTTTGAAAAATGACTAAGTATCTCAGCAAAAATACACGAAGATATGACCATCATTATTTAGTCAAAATGACAAAAAACATGATTTGTAAAAACTATATATGACTACTTTTTATTTTCACAAAACATAAATGGTCAATTTGACCTATTACCACTTTTTTTACTGTGAGTTTCTTGTGATGTAGGGGTTGCATTAATTGCCTTTTTCAACCATTGAATTTATATAAGTTTTCATTGTATTTATTTCATCCGTACACCAGTCACAAGCTAACCCCACAAACCCTAAAAGCATATGTAAAAGGTGATCACCCGTACAAATTAAGTTGTTCACTCATTTTAGAGACAGTTGGCCTCCAACATCAATACATCACACAGTCAGACAACGGCTGGAACTTGGTAGTTCATAGGTGATTAGGAATTTGTCACTATACCAAGCAGGGGCCTAGCCAACCGGCTCTAGTACCCTAGCCTAAAATTTTTTCCCCCTATCTCAATTATTTTTTTTCTCATTAAAAAAACATATATATTTTTTTTTTACCTTATGAAAAATGCAAAAAAAGAAAATTTGGGGGGGGGGGCCAGGGGAGCCCCCCCTACATCCGCCCCATGATACCAAGGATAACTGCATCTATTGCCGCACGGATCTTCTATTCCATATACGGTCTTAATGATACGTGTACAATAATAACATACATGACATTTATTTCGTGAATTAAAACACGAGATGAAATGCCGAATAGAAGACCCCATATGGTGAGCTTGACTCACAATAGAAGCAGCTAACTCAACGCGACTGTTCACTACATTCGTCGACTCTTTCTCCACACAAGCCCAAGTTATATGAGGGAATGTTTTGCAATACTAAAAAAAGTGATTATAATTAGTTGTTAGTGGAAAAAAATATTTTTTAGTGTTTGCAACTATCAATTTTAGTTTTTGTTTTTGCGTCATTTAATCAAAATCTAAAAATTGAGGTTGGGTTGCTTCTGATTTTGGAAAAGTAATCTTGTCTTTTTGTAAATAATAAGAATGATGTTTTGTCTTTCTATCCAAAAACTCATTTTGAACTTGTTCTTTTTTCTTTTTCCCCCAAACACTTCAATTTTGATTTTTTCACCTTTTACTTTCTATTTGCCAAAACTACCAACTTTTGATTATCACCTATATTTTTTACCTTATGCTACAACAAATTAAATCACTTCTTCCAAAATTATACGTGTTTGCAAACACTCCCTAAAAACAATATAATACAATCTATACGTACACCTAGTATATTGCCTACAAAATGCTTGGATTACTGATAAGTGCTGCCTTCTAGGAAATTGGGCACTTTTTTTTTAATGACTGAGGGCACGATTGAATATACTTTCATTTTGAAAATTTTCATTTTGCTAGAGAATAGTGGTAAAAAATATTTTAGAAGAAAAAATATGAATTTTGAGATTGTGATTGGATGCGAGATGGAAAAGTAATGATGAAAGTTGATTTGATTTAAGAATAGTAAAATAATGATTGATAGTTAGAAATGTGTGAGTGAATGAATAGTGAAATTTGTGGGAGAATGTGTAATAATGATTAGTTTTTTGTTAAAAAATGTGTGGATGTGATTGGTGATAGAAAAAATAAGAAAAAGTGAAAGTGAGAGAATATTATATTTTTTGAAAATTTTCATAAACAATCATATGTTTGGTGTAAAAAATTTCTCTAGTGGAACGAAAATGAATTTTGTTTCTTATCCAATCGCGGCCTCAGGTTTTGGTTTTCCCGGACTAATTTTGGGTCCCAGAACCCCATCCCAAAAATCAGGGGCGGAGCCAGGACAACTGGTAAGAGAGACCAAGAGTAGGGGTGTCAATCTTGTCGTGTTTTGTGTTCGTGTGTCGTGCTTTGACACAGATATTATAGGTCTGACACGAACCTTAACACGACCCGTTTAATTATTTGTGTCAAGATACACGGCCGACGAACACGACCCGTTTATGACACGGATAACCCGACACGACACGAAAAAACTATATAATTTAAAGTTGTCACGAAAAAAATAAAAAATTGGAGAAAAAAAATTAAAATTACAAATAAAAAATACATTAAATATTAAAAAATATTAAATTCGTGTTAAATTTCGTGTTGGATTATCGTGTCGTGTCAGAAATTGACGCATCTAGCCAATAGTAAAAACAAAAGATAATATTTGTGTATATATACAAGATAATAAAGTTCATATATATTATATTTGTATCAAAAGAATATATTAATATTCATTAGTAAAATTCATGGAATAGAAAATATAATTTTAAGATGATAATAAGATAAAATAAGATCCACAAAATCTCCAATTTAACTTACTAAAATTCGTGGAATAATTTTTATCTAACAAAATTTTGAGGGGGGCCAAAATACTAAATAATAAAACTATAGGTACTAAAATGAAAAGAATGAAAAAGTTGGGGGGGCCAGGGCCCCCCTGAGCCACCATGTGGCTCCGCCCCTGCCAAAAATCCTAAAGGATGTAAATCGCGGGATGTGCCTCAAATACATACAACCACTTAGTGTATGTGTGCGTATCATCTCAAATACAACTCAAAAATACCATTCACTAAAACACTCACATGCCTTGTTTGTTTATGTTTCCAAGGCCCTATTTCCAATTTCCAACTATTCATAGAAATAGAATCATGTTTGTTTCTAAAATTTTCAATAGAAATCATCATTTCCACTTTCCATTTTTCACATAAAACAACATCTCAAACCTACAATTTCAATTCTCAACCCTATACACTACCCTACATCACTCATCAATCACTATTCTCATTTTTTAATCCAATTATATAAGTGGGACCCTCCATTACCACCTACAATCCTACAAATATAATATTATATATTCAATTAAAATATTCAACCACTATCAACTTTTCAACTTATTATATACATAAAATACGATTTCAAAACTACTCAACCAAACATAATCTCATTTTCAAACCTACATAAAACTCATTCTCACTCTCTCATCCAAACATAATTCCAGGTTTTTAAAAACCAATAAAGTCTCAAAATTCACTTTCCAACACTAAAGCTGGAAATGATCGTGGAAACATAATCATACAAGGCGCTCAATGTTTTGCTACGCTATAAGGATAAATTGATAATATTGTAGGTCTTGTGAATGAAGTTTCTTCTTTACATTATTTCAATAACGCTCCATCTGTGGAAATATACTAAAACGCGAAAAGCCGTATGTAAGATGGTCCTAATTCCTAAATTGCATAGGTGGTCCAAGATGACATGCAGCATGTGTTATGTTGGATTGACAGTAACTATTTTAAAAGGAGTGCATTCAATGAAATTAATCATCAAGGGACCATTTTTTTATTATCATCATCATGAAAAAAATCTCATAGAAAAAACGAGATTCATGGAAGTAAAAAACAGGGTGGACCTATTCTTGGCATTCAATATATAGTACTATGCTATGTGCTAGCTCCACTGTATTCATTACTTTTCTGATGGAATTTTCAGTGGGCACATGAGCTTTGTTTAATAATATAGCCCAAGTTGTTTGCTTTTCGGTGTAATACAGGCCGGCCTTAATACTTTCGGGGCCGATGAAAAAAGGGGCCCATATAAAATTCAGATTCTATTTTGGGGAAATTGCATAAATTACCCTCTTTCGGTAAACATATAACAAAATATGCTATTACTTTTGTACCTATTTCTTTCTTTTTTTACGCTCATGCATATTATTTTGATTATATTTACGTTTTTTCATTTATTTTTTTTGTTCTTGTATTGTTTTATACGTTATATATGTTGTTTCGATGATATTTAAATTTGTTTTCTTTGTTGTTTCTATGTTGTTTCTTTATTGTTTCGATGTTTCAAAACAATTTCTACATATTTTATGTTATTTTTCATGTATTGTTTTGTCATTGTTTCTGTGTTGTTCTATAATATTTTTAATGTTGTTCTAATAATTATTTTTAGTGTTTCCATGTAGTGTTCAATGTGTTAATACAATTTTTACCTACTTTTAAGCTCTTTTTAATTAATCATGTGGTGTTTTTAATATTTTTTAAGTTATTCCTGGGTTGTTTCAGTACTGTTTTTAATGTTGTTCTAATGTTTCTTTGTTGTTTCCACGTAGTTTTCGATGTTTAAATATAATTTTTACCTATTTTTAACTATTTTTGCTCATATAGTGATTTCTATATTATTTTTGATTTGTTTCTTTAGTTGTTTCCATGTTTTTTATGTTTTCATGCATTGTATCAAAAATTGTATTGTGTTTTTTAATTCATGTTGTTTCTATAATATTTTTTATTTGTTTGGTTTTAAAATGTGTTATTTTATGTGTATATTACTTGATTTTTTATAAAGATTTCGAATATAAAAAAAATTAATGATTAAATATACTTACAACATAATGGTATATAATACAACTCGCATTATGTTGTAAGTATATTTAATCATTAATTTTCTTTATTTTTTAGGATGATGACATCATTTCACCATATGTTTATATGATGGAGGGAGATCCTTTATTTGACAAGCTCCAAATATTGTTTAAGATATAACCAGAGCCGGAAACACAAGGCTCAAGCAACTTGCCAGCTCACCCTCTACGCTGCTTGTCAGCACGACCAAATGTTGAGCAAGGAAGTTATTCTTCATGCCAAGATTGATCATGCAGTACCGGGTTCGCGTACTTATGTTATATGACATGTTATATCTTATTCCAGTATTTTAATATTTAATTTCTTTTGTTTTTTTTTTTAATTATGTGTTGTAGACTTTATTATGTAATCGCGTTTCCGTTCAGTAAAATTTCACATTTTAGTTATCTGAAAATTGTGTATTTATTTAAGATTTAATATTAATTTTCGAAAATAAAAAATTAGGGAGTAGGCGCCACGCCAGTCAAACTGGCGCCTACTTGTCAGTAATAAAAAAAAAACAATCGGATGACAACATGCGCCTTCCCTATTGGTAGGGGTGGGCATCGGATCGGGTACCCGATGAATTCGGGTAGCATTTAAGGTTACCCGGCACCTACCCAAAAAAGTCGGGTACCCAACAATTCAGAATTTTGGGTACCTTATCAATTTTTTTTTAAATTTAAGCGGGTACCCAAACTAGTATTTCGGGTACTTTTTATATACCCGACACCCGACCCAAAATCCTTCCTTTCGGGTAACGGTACCCGCTACCCGATTTTCCAGAAGAAATACCTGACCCAATTGGGTATTACTCGAATCCAAATGTCTACCCCTACCTATAGGCGCCTGCTTTGAAGGTTCCCCTAGAATGGGAAGTCTACACCTAAAATCTGAAGACCCCTTTATTTTACCCAACTTTACAAAAATTCGTAGGATTTGCCACATTCCGTTAAATTATCCTGAAATTATGTTAGAGTAGTTAAATATTAAATGACTCACTTCTGTAACAGTTTAAACTTTTAGATAAGGTGGTCATTAAATATACACGCGTCAATCATCGTCAATCATCAATGCAGTGAAATAGGAGATGAAATACCATTTTTGGATAGAAGATCTCATTTGATCCTAGAGAGGGTATGGTCTTTGCAAGAGTTGTACGTAAATTAAATATGTTTTCTTAAAATTAAAATAAATTATGTTTTTTCTAACGATATATTAAAGATAATTAAAACCTTTACTCCTCGGAGTTTAAAAGAGTACGACAAGTTTTTCTCAGCTCGTTATATGATCACACAAAGATTCCTATTGTTTACTAAGGAAAAAATGTTCGCACGATCTACAAATTATTATTCATTTGTACTTTTCACCTTTTCCAAACCATTTAATTTTCTCTATCGATCTTTCCTTTCCTTTTTCTGCTTTTCTTTTTTTGTTGGGTAGGGGGATGTTATTTTCATTTTATTTTTTCCGCTTTACATTTTTTAGCAATTTTATTAGAAAGAAAGAGAAATGGAAAAAAGATTGCAAGTTACATCATGCAATTTATTACGAGTTTGACATGTTATTACCATATTCTGAAAATAGTATTCTGGGCTTGGTTTCAGTTACTATAAGCAAAAACATTTCAAATGCCACTTTTATATTTGTAAAATCGTTACCACTTTATAGACCTCAGGGAGATTTATGTAATTTTAAAACTTCTTTGAGTTTTTTCGTGATTACCCCCAAACCTCAGGTGTAGCTTTTATCTCTGTTGTGAAAATCTCTGTATAGTCCCAATTAATCATCGCCTAGACGCTAGGCCACTCCTAGTCCGCAAACGATTTTTTTTCGAATAGGCCCGCCTAACCCCACCTAGACGTTAGCTACCGGGTCTGCATTGGCATTTGCTGGCGCTAACGCTTTTTACAACATTGGTTTTTATAAGTATCCCTAAAATCAATTGAGTGACCAATTTGTATTCTTTCAGAATCAATTTGCCACGCATCACAAACAAATTTGCCACATAGTCCGACATCTAACTTTGCTTCTAAGATAGCAAAAAAGCACTCCTCATCTGACATAAAAACATAAATTAAACTGCCTAATCTTCTTGATATTGGCATAGAGTGAAATGCATTCTAACCATACCAAGAAAATAATAAACTCATTGAAAAAGATTTATACAACAGACAAGGTGAACAACAACAGTTCAGCAGCATAGTTAAAGCTACATAGAGAGAGGCGAGAAAAGCTCCATAAAACTGCAAAACACTACATCAGAAGTGCAATTTAGTTAGTTGGAGCATTTACACGTTATGAATGCTCTGAGAACGTCTTCTTAATCTATAACTCCCAGGTGGTGGAACAACTCTTCTATCGTTTTTGTCCCTGAGGGGAGTTGCAAAAGCGGGCATAAATGACTCAGACAAAGGTTCGCTTTTTGTTCTATGGAAGAGGTCAAGATTTTGCTGGTTTTTCTCTCCATGAAGCTCGTTTTTATTTGGTTGGTCTCTTGAAACAGACAACACATCATTGGACTTCATTTTATTGTTCAACTCTTCGTCGTCATCACACATGTAACCACTGTCTGGGATATCCTGCATGGCAAGATCATCGTACTCCTCGTCCGATTTGGTGGATTCCTCGTCCACAGAGCCTTCTAACTGAAAACAATACCCAAATTAGGGAACTACTTTTTCCGACAAGGAAAATAACATCCTAAATGCATCACATTACATCATTAACAGGCAGATATCACAAACAACCATCAAGTTATCAATTTTGTGCTTCTTGGTAGTTACATAATTGACATTCTTTTATATGTTTTCCGTAACCAGGCATAAAATTATTACGTTAAGACTTATGTTAACAATATCAACGCAAAAAGTACACAAATCATTACCTCTTCTTGTAGCTGCTTCTGTCCATAACTAAGATCTTCGTCACTGTCTACCTCCAATGGCTCATCGACCTCTTCATCACTACCATGCACAGACTGTTCTTCCTTGAGCTGCAAAAAAGCAGGAAGAGACCAAAGGTAAAAGGTAGCACATTTAGAACATAAAGGAGGCGGAACCTACCAATAGAAACTTTTAGCTCTCCAGGCTAAAAACCTATGCTATAGCAACATGTCTATTCTGGAAGATAGAACAATGGTTGAAGTTTCACTATATTTTGACGGGTAAATACATAAACTACTCCTTTTAGACTAATTACAAAAATCCCACTTTATTTGTCAAAAAAAAAAAAAATCCCACTTTGACTTTACAACTACCCCCCAAGGTACTACAAACACCCCCTCCTTAGCCTTAGGGTGATTTGTAAAATAGAAACAAATACCAAGGAGGTATTTGTAATTTTGAAAGATAGCTGGGTTTTTCCCGTAATTAGACTATACCTCAAGGGTACTTTTGTAGTTAAACCTATTTTGACCAACTTAACTGTGATAAATTCCGGTTTCAACCATACAGGTAAAACAATACACGTGACTACACTTTCAAACTTACCTCTTTGGCAGGCCCATCAGAGATCCTTGGTGAGCTGCAGCAGGATGAATAGTATCTACTGCCATTGTCAGTCAGCTCACCTTTTGACTCATCCACGCTGCTGGCATGACTTGTGCCCCCAGTATCACCGGGCCAAGCACTAATCCCAAAGTGACCAAACTGCAGGTTAACAGGTTCTGCTTTACCTATCTGCAACGGCCCATACATAGGTGTCCCTATTCCATTCCCTGTAGGATAGTCCATAATGGGCTTTCCGTTATCATCTAAGATGTCGACCGGCCACGCCTTTGCCACAGAACCATCATCATTCAAAAGTGCCATCAAATGCCTACTAGAACCTTGCCTTTGGATCAACTGAAACATTCCCTTGGAGCTCAATGAATTGGCAGTACACTGATTCCTATACTCCTCATCAACAAGAGGAACTGTGTTTGTGATAGGATCATAAAGATGTTCTCCTGCCTCGCGCCTTCTCAGACAGCTGAAAACTGTTGCATGAATGGCTGCTACACTTTTGTCAACATTAGTGTTGTTTATTTTCGGCACCAAATGCTTATCTGCTCGGTTGCAGAGATATTCCTGGATTGTTCTTATATTTCGAATATATTTGACATACTTGTTTCTAGCAGGGTCTAGTGTCATGTACTTAGCACGGACAGCGAACCTTTCCAAGTGCTTCTCCTCATTCGAAATATAAATCATGAATGGTATGATCGAAGGATGTTTTTTCATGAGGCCCATCTGCATAACAAAACGATTGTGATAAAATCAGAACATCAGAAATCAAAGGTATATTATTATTACATATAAATTTCTCAGAACGAATAGCATGAATTATTACCACAAAATTGAGACTCAAGTGAACCCCCTCCACCACAACTGATTCCTTCCGTTCTTCCCACGCAGTTATCAACCGATCCAGACTATCAATTACCATCTCACTTTGTGCTTTGAATCCTTCAACTGCCATCTGCTTTGGACTAATGAAGTCACTGGTGGTTGTATTGCCCTCGGATTTTCCATTCGTGGAATTACTAAACCCTTCATCCTTAGCTAGTGAGGCAGCAGAAACACCATCTGATTTCTTGGCTTTCTTTTTGGCCTTAGCTTTTGCAACTGCAACTGGATCTAAATGTTCCCCGGCATGATAAGTTGAAGCCCAGAGTAGTGGGTTTTGTTTTTCATCAACAAAGCTCCTCATCATATGGCGAATTGAGTCGGTAGATATAACAGTTGTAATACCCAACCTGCTACCCTGCAATCGTAATGCTCGATTAAAATAGGAAAAAATATTTCCAGAATAAATCATTCACCATCAGCCTATATGGCAAAAGAAAAAAATTACCTTGATTAAATTCAGGTAACTCAAACAAAGATAAAATACCATCTTAGGCAGGGATGCATTGAAATGCGTTAGAAATATCATTTCTGAACAAGCAAACGTACACTTGCTTAACGTTTAATCTAATTTGTAACATTTGGAAACTAAAAGTTCAGCTGAGATAAATCCCAAAGTTCTGAACAACAATAAGATAAGCCACAGAAAGGCAAACAAAAGGATAGTCATAGAAGCTAAAAGCTCAAAATGGAATCTACAAATTGAATATATTTGAAATATCATATTACAACTAATTCTTCATGATAAGATTTTAGTCTTCACATAAAAAACATTATGGGAAGAATATTATGACGATAAGCAAACTAAAACTTACAAAGAGAAAACAGTTCTATCTCAACACGTTAAATAGACAACTCAATCACCATAACTATTCAAAAAATCACAAAAGGCAGCTTCTGAACACCATTAAAGAAAATAATGAAAAATACTAAAACCGAAGACAATCCAAGCATATAAAACCAGGAACAAAAACCCACCAGCAAAGCAGATAAAGTAGATTTTCCGCAGCCACTCGTGCCACAGAGTAACACAGTCACAGATTCCTTTCTTTCTCTGATTCTGAAATAAAAAACAGAGACTTTGAGAACAAAATCACGCAAGTTCAATCAAACTAACTTTAACATTTTAATGACACAATTTAGTAATAAACACATTATCCTAAAGGCAAGTGAAAAAACACTGATAAGCAACTAATATCATGCTGCTTGCGGTCAGTCCTGAAGTCAATGCAACTGTGCCACTGTGGAAATACCTCAAGGGCTATGCTTCTCAAACTCACAGACGGATATCAGTCACAGGTAAGCAAATAGAGGACATACAATTTACAAAACTCAAGGGCATGCAGATTAAGTCAAAAGTGAATTTTGTATAAATGGTTATCAACATTGACATTACCAAAAGGATCTCCTCTTAATCATTAATTGTTGATCTAACTTTGCCAAAAGAAGCAGGTTACAAAGTGAAAATGGTAATAACACAAGGGGAAAGTTTACAGAAGAAAAAAAAAGTACAATGGAAAATTTATATACAAGCACAGAGTAGAGTATTAAAACAAGTAAATTTTCCTCCCATGAAATTTCACAGTTTATTACTAACAGGACTTGTCATTGTCCTCCCACCTTCTAACTCCTGGCACTTTCACTTTTTGATCAAGTAAAGCAACACAAACATCAAAATAGGTAATAACAGCAACAAAGAAAGTAGAAATTACTTTCATCTGATTACCTATTCAATTTCGAGCACTTAAGTTAATATTGTTTCCCTCAATTAGAAAACTTTATACTGACATCATTTAAAAAGGTAGCTAAATGCACTACTAAAAGTTAAAAAGTTTTTCTTTCGCCAAATAATGGCCAGAAAGTTTTTCTTATGACTGTAAACGATGGCGTGATATGATCCGTATAGCCGACCCCACATAGTGGGATTAAGGCTTAGTTTGTTGTTGTTGTTGTATAGTATTATTATTCCACCGAGCATCCCCATAAGTGCCTAAAAGCAAATAGAAGGTCACCCAAAAAAATGGCAAGTGGTAAAAAAAAATTATTACAAGAAAATTACAAAAAGCCTCATATATCCTGTTTTTCAGCATGATTATGCATTGGACCATCTTCAGTGTATCATGGAAAATTTAGAATCGGTATCATGCTCAAAGTCAAACAAGGAAAGCACTTCTTATGGGTTGCACACTTGCACCCCACACATAGTGAAGTAGACGTACATATAAATGATCATCAGTTGCTTATCAAACTTGAGTATCCAAAAAGCAAGATGACAATTGAAAGGGAATGAGGGTATGAAATAGAAATTTAACCATACAAGTTATAGAACAAGAAATATGGAACAACATCAGCAATCAGTCAATATGACGATAAGAGTGTAAAAAATGACTTTTTAAAAGAAATGATTTCATTTGCATATTGAACCTAAAAAATCAAATATAATTTTAGAAGGGCATCTTCTAATGCCAACTATACCTGCAAGCTAAGACTAGATCAGCCCTCTGATTTGGCCCCACATATTTGTACTCTGAGAGAGCTTCACAAACAACATCTAGGAAGAATTTCCTTCCAACAACCAGAGTGGTGCGTCTTTTGTACAATTCAAATGGTTTGTTTTCGCTCTTGTCGTCCGCAAATGGTTTGTTTTTCCTCTTGTCGTCCGCCTTAGATAAATGATCAACAACTTCTTTGTCCAAGCAGGCATGAACATTGCGTGCAGTCTCCCTACAAGGATATACTCTAGCATCCTGTGGTGACACCTTTATAAATTCTGAAACCAACTTCTCCCCAAAGTATTCGCGCCTCATCATTTCAAATACCCTTTGGCTAATCTGAACAAAAAGAAATTTCAGGACTCAACGTCAAAGAGGACTTTACGAAGTACAGGATATATATTAAATAACTATTGAAACAACATAAGATGCCGTAATACAACTTGCGTAAGATACGACTTGAAATGCAGGATTTTTCAGAAGCATAAGGTCATTGCATATTTTCTAGACTAGAAGACGTTATTGTAGTAAATGCAGTGTAATTTTTTTTTTTAATTATCAATTTGTTTGACAGATAATTCAACCTATTAATTGTCAGGATTCCAATCGATAGATATCGCAACTGCTCTAAACAAAACATTAGTTCAATAAAGAATGACAATTAAAACGGGTAATCAACATGGGAATGCAGAGACTCAGAGCCAGGAACAGATCACTTTTGAATTCATAAGAGAAAAAAGGCAAACACATGATGAACAATCTGTCCTCCTTGAGTAAGCATACCATTATTTGGCTATTTTCATTTAAAAGAAAGACAGAGAGACACAGACAGAGAGGGGGGCGGTTGTTTTCTCTATTACGTGCGGCTCAATATCACAAAAACTACATCAGGAATCTATTAAACTAACGAAGAACTTACAAAAACACATGCTCACCCCTCATAGCTACTAATCCACTGCACAGGATTGCAAATAATTGCAGATCAAGGGTGCACAGAGTACAAAAATCAGCAAATAGGGACTGAAACCCAAATCATATGTTCTAAGTTTCAGAAATTTTCCATCTCATCAAGACAACAAACGGAGATCAGGACATACTACCAGCTCATGCGCAGAGGCACGGACACCTTGTACCTCCTTAAGGACATGCATGTAAGTGAAAAAGATGCATACTCTCATATATAAACAAAAGAAGAAAAAAAGAAAAAATAGCCCCTAGAGAAAGAAGAAAAACGAAATACAAATTGAGAAAAGCAGGGGAAGACCTTAAAGGCATGACGAGCCTTGCAACCCATGAGTTGCAAAGTACTCTGGAGAACGGAACGCGTATATCGAAACGATGGCGAATCCTTATTTTCCGCCGCCGCGTCATCCTCCACGACCACTATGTACAGCAGCTTCGCTACCCCCTCCGGCGCCATTCCTCAAAACCTACACCATCCACATGCACAATGAATCACTTCAAAACAACACAGTTCAAATTACGAATCAAAGAAGAATCCATCATTCACAATCAAAACAAAAAATTCCAAAACCAACAATCACAATCACAATGCAGGTAAGCAAAAGAAGGACGCCAGACCTGGAGAACGCAAATGGAGAAAAAAAATCTTCGGAGTCCGGTTAGGGATCTACGAGTAGATACAGTGACACTTGGATAGAAGAAGAAGAAAACGGAGAATCACGAGAGGAGGAGGAGGAGGAAAACGACCCCGTTTACGAGGCGATCCGGCCATTTGCACCGCCACCAGCTTCCACGCATCTCAACCTTGGGCCTCCACGACAGTCGCCCCTAACTCTAAGTTCCTCTATATAATCGAATCGGCGGGTGCAAAACTCAAATGACTAATTTAGGTCTGATACCCAGTGGAAACTACGGGGCCCCCGGGGAAGGATATTTATATGGGAGAGATGTATGAGTGGTGGCAAGAATAGTAATTCCGGCAGAATATGAGGGTGGAATAGTGTGACTATTCGTGTTAGGATTCTGGTGAAAAAGAAAACGTTGAAAGGGACCGGTCAATAATATGTAGGATGTTGAGGGGCTTGGTCATGTAAAAAATCGATAATAAAAATCTATATTAATTTATGGGAAGAAATATTGAGCACATGAATTGGTAAAAATGAGTAACGTCAACTTTTACCCTTTCAAAAAAGTGAATTTGTTCCATCAAGAACAATTCGACAAACATGAAACAACATTGTTCGCTTTTTCCTTTTGACAAAATTTACTTTTATATCTCAATCAAACTCATGTTCTATATTTTTATTCTATTATTTTTCTATTTATATACGTGTAGTGTTAGCCAAGGAGCCGATATATTGATATGAGATTGTCAATTTTGGGCCTAAGCCCTTATGGTTTTGTTTTTGGGCTTCCACCGAAAAGTCATCGTATCAATGGAGATATTGTTCATCAACGATTATCCAGTTCATCTTTCCTCACACATCTTCACGGGGTTAGGAGCACACGACTTACAAGCCCACTTGGAAGATCGTGCTCCATCCAAGCCAAGCCACCTATCCAATAGAGCGACTAGGCCCACTATTTTAATTCTACACCAGAAATTTTTTTTCCCCCAACCACACAGCTAAGTCTAGGCCATGTCTCTCATATCACTTGTTAGGAGCTCGTTGACACTACATTGATATGATTTTGTCTACTTTAGGTCTAATATAAGCCCTCATGGTTTTGTTTTTGTGCTTCCACCCAAAAAATCTCATACCAATGGAGATATTGTACATTTATAAACTCATGACATTTCCCATGTCTAGCCGATATGGAATTTTGTTCGCATATCTTAATATTTACAATTAATAGCATTATCTTATACATATGTCATTCAACACATTATAATAGAAAGTGGAATATGATTGTGGTACATAAAATCTCAATCCATGTCAAATTTGATTTTCATGTTTCCTTATTTCATATAAACTGGTACATAATTTCAACATTTTTATTTTTTATTTATTGTAACTTCCACATTTAAACTCTAAAGTAAAAAACGGGCTATAAAGAAACCATTTATATGTTTGCATAGCCTTTAATTTTATTTTCTGAAAAATATTTTTGTTTTTTAACATAGAATATAATATTTATTTTGCATATTTTTGAGAGAAAAAAGATTATCGTTCACATTATTTTTCAATTATATATTCAAAGTTTATATATATCATGTATTACTCGAAACTTTGCAATCCATCTTCAGAAACAGTTTTTATTTTGTTTAAGAAAATAAATATAATTACACAATTTTGTCCGGGGCAGATAATTGGAATGGAAGGAACTTCATGGCAAAGGAATTGTGGGGGGTTAAAATGACAAGCATACTCATGTTTCTTCGAAAATACACTTCATGTAGGAAGAAAGAATCATGGGGCCAACTAAAAAAATGGATAATTAAAAAATTAAAACACCTCTCAGGTTTGGTTAATTACCAAAAAAAAGTCATGGGTTTTCGTAAATAAAATAAAACACACGATATTTTATTTATATTACATTTTACTCTTTTACATGGAAAAACATTGCAACACCCTCTTAGGTTACATTTGTTAAAATATTACAATCATACCCCTATATTTAAAATAGAATGAATCCTCAATGATTTTTGCAATTTTCAAATTCTTTTGCGTTCTTTTGTCATCAATCCAAACTTAATTTTTTTTTTATAATTATCCCAAATAGAAAGAAGGAAGAGAAAAAAAAGTGAAGGGTAAATAATCGTAACATATTGATTATGTGCATGAGCACCTATACATTAAGAAAATGGACTTCTCTATAATGAACTTTTCAAAAAACCTCCGATTATCACTTCTCTAGAATGAACTTTTTGGAGGAGTGACTTATCCAAAAGTACATTCTAAATTATCCACCAAACATCAATATTATTGAAATAGCTAGAGTTTGTATCCAAAAATCCATCTCAAAAGTGCTCACAAACAAGCAAGATTTTTATGTTTTAACTTTTTTGGCCGTCATAGATATAATATAGAGTTTTAAATGATAGTTTTAAGAAAATCAAATTTGTAAATAATTCCAAAGTATCCTTCAAATTTTGTTGAGGTTTGTGATGTTGCTCAATGACTTAGACTCAAATGTATTTTAAGAAATGAATTCGATTATGACAAAATTTTGAATAAATGAGGATAATTTTGTGATGGAGTATTAAGAATCCAAAAACTAACTATACGAAGGGAACTCACTTTTAAGATATTTTGATAATTCAAAAAATAGACACACACGAAATAGAATTTAAAAACAAATAATTAATGATTTGAATCATCACATTTTTAAATCTTGTAATATTAAGAACGTTCTATAATAAATAATTTATTAATGAGAGTAGTAAAAGACCTTCACAAATCACAAAAGTTTGACGATCTTCTCCATCTAATGATATTATATTCGATGAGCAATATAATAATAGTTAATAAATATTTTTCGTAAAATAAAATATTAATTTATCATTCTATTCGATTAAGGTCTCAATTAGATTTATTGATTGGATATATAAATTGATATAATTAACTATGATTGCACTGTTGAGGATATAATATATGAAAACTTTAGTTTGGATTGTAATATTAAGAAACGCCTAAAATAATTTAATATATATATACTCATTTGTTTGGGATGAGGTGTTATATAAGATAATGCATAGGATACCATAACTACCCTTTTATTTGAAAAATGCAAAAATGCACTGTACTTCATAATATTTTAGGGGCACATGTGTATTTTTGACTTTTGTTGGGATCAAACCCCATCTAAATTATATAATAACTACCAAAAACTGTGGACAATTCATCTAATAATTGCATGATTAACTAACATGGGTTTATAATCTTCGTAGACCCAAATACCTAATATAAAATATTAAATCATGTCATAAAATAAATCCTATATCTAATCCTGATAAGTGTAACCGTTGAAATGACAATTTTGCCGCGCTAATCACAAAATAGCAAGAATGCCCTAGGATCCGCATATTTTACTATTACTCTTGATCGAGTTGCTTGATAGGACAAGAGATCTACGCAATCCCACCACGTGGAAGTAGCTCGTAGATGTTGAGAAGTCAACTAAATAAATACAACTAAATATGACAATGTGCAACTATCTCATAAATATTTGCTTACTTCATTCTTTTTAAGTTTCAAACGATTTTACGATATGTACTTGGGTTTCTCCTTCTTGAAAACCCCATCCGACTGAACTTCACGGTCGACCTGCACAAAATTGGGGACCGGAAGGTTGCTCCGGCATGACCCTTCTGATGCTTAAGTCAGAAGAGTATTCAACAAGAAAGAAACAGAATATAATGTGAATATAAAAAGAGTGATTAGGGTTAGAATGAACTTGTAACAAGGTATTTATAGATTTTCCCTAATTAGGGTTTTCGTAAAATCCAGAATTTATTACGATTCTCGTAACTGAATCCGATTAGGATAAGATCAACCAATCAAAGCTCGGGCTGTCTAAATAGCTCGACAGGTCAAGAATATTGAGCGCCTCAGGTCATCACCTCAGTTATATATGCTTGCTTTCAACTTTCAAGCCAACCGTTTTAACTCAACAGAGGTTCGAATTCCCTTCATAAAGGTTTTATTGCACCATTAACCAGCATCGATCCATTACCAAAGCTCCTTAGTTCAACCCTTTAATCAGTCCATTAATAGAGCTATTCAGCTTGGCCTGTTGATGTTGTCCTTCAGTTCGACCCATTAGAGGAACTTCAGTTCGGGCCATAAGGTCGGCCTATTTTGACTCTTATCAGTATTGACTTAAACATCAAACGGTCTTAGCTGAGGACCACTCCAGCCAGTTTGGCGTTTGTTGTGCTTTAAGTCTGCAGTCTGCTGAACTAAAGTACCTAGGCTCAAGACAAATCACTACGATCCGAAATACTTATGATTCTCCACCCATATCAAATCTTTGGAGGGATAATTATAAAAAATCTTGAGGTTCGAGCTAATTACCAAAAAAAAAAACAAAAAAAATTTAAATTGCAAAAATGTCGGAGAGGTTGGATTCGATATCACATGTTCTCTTCATAAGCAAAAAATATTTCAAAAATTCCATGTCATTTATAAAAATATGATAGTTATCCCCTTTAAATTAAACACAAAAACTTATATGAGATCGTCTCACGGATCTAGATCTGTGAGACGGAGCCCCAAACCCGCTACCCCAGTCTCCTACCCGCAACCCGCTAACTTAAAATTACCCAACCTTAGGATTACCCAACCAGCTAGAATTACGTTCTTTCTTGTTTGAGTTCTCTCTCTTCTCTCTTCTCTCTCTTCTTGCGATTTTCCCCCTTTTTCTCGTTTTTCTTTGCAATTTTGAGGCGTTTCTTTCCCTTGTTTTCACAGTAGTTCGAAGCTTGGCCTCCATTCGACCAAAAATCAGGTATTTCTTTAGTTTTCTGCAGTTTTTTCTTTCGTTTTTTGGTTTCTTCGATTTTAGTTATTTTTGAAAGTTTTTTATGATTTTTTCTTGAAAATATATGTTAGGGTTTACATTTGAGCATGTATTTTGTTAGTGTTTTGATTTCAGTTTGTATTTCAGGTTTCTGTAGTTAGTATGTGAAGTAATATTTGTGTTTTGATGTTTTGGTGTTTCTGTATTTTTACGTGACTGGTATCACTTTTACCCTTACAAGTATTACTTTTGGTCGAAAAAGTATCAGTTGTTGTAAATAAAGTATTACATGTGTTTTATTGTGATATTTACATAATTTTGTAATGCTATGAAAAGTATATTTTTTTACATAAAAGTATCACTTTTCCACATAAAAAGTATCACTTTTTATATAAAAAATATCATATGTTTTTTCCCAATTTGTAAATGATATAACTCATCCATATGTTTTTGCAGTGAAGTATATGAAATGAGTATTTTTCTGATGGAGAATAATCATCCCAAGGCTCGAGATGTTCAACGATACAATGTGAAAAATGTATCTCTTGGCAATCGAAATCGACGAATGTTGATTGTGGTGTTTTCTTGATGCAGCACCACATGGAAAATTTCAGTGGGGATGCACACTTAGTCATTTGAAATAGTGTTGTATATCTAGTTTTTGTCATCGATCATCTGTGGATTAGATGTTATAATTTTTTGTATTTTGAGAAAGAAACATGTGAAAAGTTAATGAAAGATGGTTATTTCTTGTATAGTGGCCCTGGTCGATGTGTTCACTTGAGAAGTATGCCTTTTGCATTAAAAGTTTGTCTTTTGATATTAGAAGTATCCCTTTTTTAATAAGTTGGTATTCACATATTATGCAAATGATGTGATTGGAATCAAATCGATATTTTCTCTTTATTGTTAAAGTATCGCTCTTCGTCTTAAAAGTATCACTTTTGAATTAAAAGTACCAATTTCTTTTCAGCAACATACTAAAAGTATCACTATTTGTTGGAATTTGAAAAGTCACTTTTTCGTCAAGTTGAAAGTATAATTTTTTGGTTTAAAAGTATCACTTTTGTTCTTAAATGTATCACCTTCTTCGTAAAAAGGAAAAATTGCAAGTATCACTAATTTTCTTTGGTTGAAAAGTATAACTTTTCGGTCTGATTGTGTCATTTTTTATTTTAAAAGTATCACTTTTTGTGTTTAAAGTATCACATTTTGAATTAAAAGTATTACATTTTTTAACAAAATATTGCAAGTATCGCTAATTCTCTTCAGCTGAAAATTATCATTTATCGGTCTAAAAGTATGAGTTTTCAGCATAAAAGTATCAATTTTTATACAAAAGTATTGAAGTATTAATACAAAATGGCATAATTATTAACACAACTAAGAATTGAATGACTGACTTTTTATAAGGAAACAATCATTGTAAAAGGAGGAATATAATTTTTATACCAAATACTAAATACAAAAAAAATGTTAAAATGGCTGAGGATTAAGAATCTATGATTCGAACTCCTTCAGATGTGAGTTTGATGCATCACTGTTTTTCTTCTTCTTGCTTGTTTGAACAGGATCCAGAATATTGGTAGAAGAACTAGAAACATCATTTTGCTCCGTAGAACTCATCATATCCATCAATGCGTAAGACATTACCTTCAACTTCTTTGTCAACCACCTAAATGTAATATTTTCTGTCAAAATTGTAATACTTTTTACAGAAAAATTAATACTTTAAAAATCAAGTAGCAAAAATTGTATAAGACTTTTACCTTCAGCTTCTTGGTTTGTATTGGTATGGATGAATGCTTCACCATCTAAATATAATACTTTTGGTCAGAATTGTAATACTTTTTATGGAAAAAGTAATACTTTTGAAACTGAATAACTTATCATGTTTTACCTTCATTAGACATCATATCATTGCCCTGTTGTTCAACATTCTCCATTTTGTCTTCAACTTCCATCGATCATCAACAACAATAACATAAAAGTACTGGAAAAAGTTTGTTTAAGTTGGAGCTCATTCAATTTCATCACATTTTGCAAAAGACAATGCATAATATTTATATTGGAAATAAAAAAAACTCTAAGATCCAATTCGTAAGTAAAACATAATACAATCCATTATGCAATCCCCAAAAAATTCAACAACAAAAAAATTGTACCTGTACAATAAACCCCATCAAATTATTATTATATTTTCTCAAAGGAGAACAAGAAAGCATACCCAATTGCAAATTACCAGTGAAGATTAAAGACAATGGAAGAGTTTGCGTCATGACGGAGTTGGCACGAAGGTTCATTGCGACAGAGGTGGCGCCCCCCACGACTGTGGTGTTCGGCGATTGAGAGATAGATGGTTGCTCTGTTTTTTTTTTTCGATTGAGTGTGTGTGTGTGTGTGTGAGAGAGAGAGAGAGAGAGAGAGAGGGAGAGAACGTGAGAAAATAGGGTTTGACAGCTGGTTTTGGCTTTGAGCTTGGAGCGAATTTGGGCAGCGGGTTCGGATTTCAAGTCTGGAGCTCCGTCTCACGGATCTAGATCCGTGAGACGGTCTCATAAGAGACCTCCTGTAAATTAAGATATAATCATGCCTAAGGAGTTTTTTTAATGTAATTTTGAAATATTTTTGTTTTTTTTTGTAATTAGCCCAAACTCAGGGGTGTTTTTGTAATTATCCCAATCTTTGGATCCAAGCCTAACTAAAGTGCAGCAAACGAAACGCAGCCTTAAAGTGCACGTGCGAAAGCCTGAATTGGGGGCATGGATCCTCTCCATTTAGGGGGTGTAAATGCCATGCGTTTGGAGAGAGAAAGACACATGTGCATCTATACATACACTTATACATACATATACATATATATAAGTGTATGTATAGATGTACATGTGTCTTTCTCTCTCCAAATGCACAAAAAATTTACACATCCTAAATGGAGACGATCCATTTCCCTGAATTGGAGGTCCTGAACAGACGCGTAAAAGTAAAAACACAACCACTCGGCGCCGGCACGCGGATTAAGGTTGTTGAATTTCTATTTTTATATGTTGACCCATTCTGTATTTGACTTGTGTATACTTTATACACACAATATTCTTTAATTTAAATTCATTTACAAACCAAGTTGTATCATCAGACATCAATGCACTTCGTACATTGAATAATGTTTTGTTTGTCATGTGGTATCGTGCGTGAACATGAATTTTTTAAGAGCAAGTCTCTTGTGAGACGATCTCACGGATCTAAATCCGTGAGACGGACCGCCTAAAGGCTCCGTCTTGAGAACATGAACCATGAAAATAAATTTAAAAATACTAATGAACCATGAAGAAACAAAAATAAACCCTAAAAACATGAACCATGAAAAATAAACCCGAAAAACAAAAATAAACCCAAAAAATAAAAAATAAACCCTAAAAAAAACTAAAAATCCTAAAAACCCAAATCAATTAAAAATAAACACAAGAAACAAAATAAACCCTAAAAAATAAATATAAACCCTAAGAAAAATAAAATCTGAAAAAAAAGACTTTTAAAACTTTGTGTAAGGGCTCCGTCTCACGAATCTAAATCTGTGAGACCGTCTCACGCAAGTTTTTGCCATTTTTTAATGTGTTGATGTTGGAATAAAATTATATATAACCACAACTATGTTATAATACATTAATACTATATTCATCGCAAGTTGAGGTTTTGAAGCTCCTATTTGATCGGGTAGGAAATTTTTAGTTAATGGTTGAAAAGTTGAAAATCTCACTCGACTTTATTTTCTTTAACAACAAAAAAACTGTATTTCTCATTAATTTATTACAACCATTAATACAAGATGCTGAAGTCAACCACGAGTTGTACGTATTTCTCATTAGCAACTTACTACAATCATTAATACAAGATGCTGAAGTCAACCGTAGAAATCCAACTTTAACAATAGAAAAGATAAACATTAACAATAGATCATTAAAATTCTGATCAAGTTTTGCATATTGTAGATTGTGACTTTTTGTTGGATGAGTGTGGTAGCATACACTTTCAAGCAAGATTTGAATGATCCATATCAAACTCATTCCAAATATGCAGATCTTCTAGAAATCTGATGAATAACTCCAGATGAAGTCCTAGAAACAAATATCCAATAGATCAAATAAAAGAAATGAAAAATAAACAAACTCCGAAAGGAACCTACTCCTACATACAGTGGCGGACGCAGGATTCCGGCTTTGGGGGGGCGAAAAACGGACCGAGTTCATATATTTAAACTATGAGAAAAAAAAATTGGGGGACAATTGTAAAACACAACTATTTGAAGTTTTTTATCAAAGTTTTGGTGGGGGAAGGAGAGGGAGAAAGACAATCTACTATTTTTGTTGCACATAAAAAGGAAATTAGTGTTTACGAATTTGAATTTTTAATGTGACTTTATATTATTATAATGGGTTATTGATTTTTTGCAACCTGTACTATAGGGTCATTGCGGTTTGATCACTGGACTATTTTTTTTTGTGAAAGTAGTACCTAAATTAAACGCATTTGTTGAAATGCAACCTAATACACACCGGCGATGGAATATTCCACCGGGATTCTATCACGTGACACGCACGCCCCCTTTTTTAAGGGTATTTTCGTCAATTTAGGTTGTTATTAATCTCCCGCCCAAAGACTCACGTGATTTGCACGAGAATTCACAAATCCCCAACACCCTGTTAACTTCCCCCAAATTACACCTTGCAAGCCCTAAACATAAACAAACCCAAATTAACGTCACATGCAATCTCGAATCTGGACAAAAACTTGCAGCAAGCATTGAAGAAAGAGACACAATGGGATGGACAATTAGAGACCGAACAAACCACGATGTTCCCTTTGGGAGGATGTGCCCTGATTACGGTAATTTTTTAATAACTTTTTAATATTTTTTTTGAAAAATGCTGGATGTTTGTGTTTTGTTAAAGAACTGATTTCTTTTTTTTTTTGTCTGCATAGGGTCGAACTCCGATTTATTTACCATAAGAATGTATCATTATGGGGAGTTCAGGCATAGTGGGTCAACATATTATGTGGGTGAGAAAATGATGGTAAGTCACATTGATTTTTGTGACCCTGATGAACTGTCAATGCTTGAACTGATTACTATGGGTAGTGAGTTAGAGTTGCAGGAAGTTAAAGGTTTTCATTGTAGTAAAGGTGGGATAAATGATTGTAATGATTTGATGACATTGGAAACTGATTTGGATGTGTTGAATTTGGTGAAGTTCATTGATGAAAATAGGATGGTTGGGATTTTTGTTGAACATGAAAAATATATTAATCTTGCTGCACTTGATAAAAGAAATACTATGAAACACATACACCAAACACACCAAGCACAATCCAACATTACTGAAAACCTTCCTGATATTGATGAACCTTTGAATTTCTTGGGGGATTTTGAGGATAGTGGGGATGATAATGTGGGAAGTGAGGCTGAACATGTGGGAATGGATGATAATGTGGGTAGTGAGGATGATAATGTTGGTAGTGGGGATGATAATGGGGGAATGGATGATAATGTGGGTAGTGGGGATGATAATAGTGCTAGAGTGCAAAGAGACATTGAACTAAGTGAGAGTGATGCAGATCAGTCAGTTGGTTCTGATTCTGAGTTAGGAGAGGAATTTGTAGATAGTGGTAATGAAGTTTCTGATGAAGATGACTTGTTGTTTGATAGTAACATAGACAATGATGTAGAGTGGGGGGGTCTGCACATGAATGATGTAAAAGGTAAAGTGTCTAGTAGTCAAGTGCCCAAAGCTGGACAAAAAAGGGTTGGCAAGAATCCAGTTAGGCATAATTTGGATCACCCTAAATTAGCATTGGGCATGGATTTCACTGATACTGCATCATTCAAGAATGCAGTTAGGCAACATGCCATTACACAAGGCAGAGATGTCTCTTTCACTATTAAAGAGATGTACACTTGTGATGATCATCTTTTTTGGATACACATTTTGACTGTGTTGTAATGATTTTTTGCAACTTGGATCAGAATTTTGATGGTCATCTTAGACTAGATGGTGATTTTGATTGAAACTTGGATTAGATTATAATTTGTACAGATGGTTATATTACATCATTATGAAATGGTTATTTTGAACATACTTGTGCAAATGGTTGTTTTGAACATACTTGTGCAAATGGTTTGCAAATGGTTATTTTTACTTGTGCAAATGGTTGTTTTGAACATACTTGTGGACATATTTTTGACAGAATGTACTGCAAATTCATAACATAAAATGCAATATATTGCAATACAATACTTGAAAGATTACATCCAAATGTCCAAATTCATCACATACTTGAAAATATGAATTTGGCATATCCTATCTACTACAAGATAATACTTAAAAAGGTTCCATACAAACTCCTACACAATACAATTACATTACATCATAAGATACACCACAATCCAAGAAAAAAACAGAGCCATCCACAACCAAATCTCATTGTTCCTGTTTCTCTTCATTTTGCCTTCAAGTTTGTCAAATTCCTTCACTTGGTCTTCAAGTTTTTCAAATTCCTTCACTTGGTCTTCAAGTTTGTTAATCTTTTTCAATAGTCTGGGATAATTTGTCGCTCACGCACATAGGGGGTCGATCCGAGTTGAAGAAAGTGCACCCTCCAACTTCCTACAAATTTGATTTTTTTTTCAAGTGGATTCCATAATAAATTTCACAAATAAAATGCATATCAATATCATATTTTCAACTACATAACAAATTCTGCGGAAAATCTAAGAAATTGATCAAAATTGAAACTAGGGTTTATAAAATAAAAAACATACCTTGAATTTCGACATCCATGTACCTCCTTAGGGGTTAAGGTCGGTCCACGAGGTCTTCATTGTTGCATTTCTACCACAATTGCAAAATACGTCCATGATAACCTCGGATGTTTGCTTCCACATTGCTCCTAGGGCACAAAATTGACGAGGACAAAGAAATTGGGGAGAATTTGTTCTAATTACGGAAAAATAAGGGTGGGTAGGGTATAATAGGGTATATTTGTCCATTTATAAATGATGACAAACTAAATTGTGAAAATACCCTTAAAAAGGGGGTGTGCGTGTCACGTGTGAGTAATCCCGGTGGAATATTCCATCGCCGGTGTGTATTAGGTTGCATTTCGACAAATGCGTTTAATTTAGGTACTATTTTCACAAAAAATATAGTATAGGACTGAAATCGCAATAACCCTATAGTACAGGTTGCAAAAAATCAATAACCCTATTATAATTGATGGTATCAACGTCAATTTAAAAGATACAATAATTTTGGAAAAAAATATCACATTTTTAGGAAATATTGTTTTATTCTGACATGTAAAATGAAGTAATAATAAAAAAACATTAAATTTGAGACCGGAAGAATACACAATACACCATAATTTTCAGTGTATAAAACAACGAATTTTGTTTCTACAAACCTCTAACCTATATTGTCTTCAAAAAAACAAATTCTAACCTATATTCTGTAACACATATTTCAAAAATCAAATCTCATTATATTCTTTCTACATCTTGATGGAAAGTGGAAATAACTAGTGTTCAAATTGTGGTCCGTATATAAAATCCGTAGCTAATTCCGTGCTATCTCTTTCTCAAGTTGGTCACTACTTATTTCTCCAAATTGGACAAATTTAGTTCATGAATCATGTTAAATAAGTTATTACTTGTCCTATTTTGTAATGATCATCCCAACTTCAAAAGAAAAATAAAAGGTAGTGGAAGCATGTAAAGATTTGGTGTTTACAGAAGTAGAATAAGTTCATGTTCTTAATTACTTTTGAGCATACACAATAAAATTCTTGCTTTAGTATGACAATTTATGAAGAAGGGAAGTGAATTGTAATTAGGTTATTGTAACACTATAAAGGGGCATTTGTAATTTAGATTTATAATGGAGCTTTTTGTAATTAGGTTAAATCTGACCAGGAGTGTTTTTGCAATGATCTCTCTCTCTCTCTCTCTCTCTCTCTCTCTCTCTCTATATATATATATATATATATATATATATATATATGGAGGGATCCTGTAAAACCACCCTCCTGGGTAAGTCCATAGGACTAAATTTACACCATCCAAATAGTAAATCAATGACCAAGATATATTATAATATATACATCATTTCATAAGTAAGTATACAACATAAGGGATAAAATAGGAATTCAGGAAATTAAATATAATAACCGCTTCCTAAAAATTAGGGACGTGATTTTGTATTGATCACGTCCCCATAATCAAGCGATTCACCTTTCCTTTCTCTCTTTTCCCAGTCGAACCTGCAAATTATTCAAATATGGCAACAAAATCGTGCAACAATTAATGAAAAGTATACAATTACACTAAACTAACTATACATTAAAACATTACTAAGTATACATAAACAATTGACTAACTATACAATTACACTAAACTACATGTACATTAAAACTTTACTAAGTATACAGAAACATTTAACTAAGTATACAATTACACTGAATTACTTATATAACTAAGTATACAATTCCATTGAACTAAGTATACAAATCCACAGAACTAAGTATACAAATTCATTAAACTACTTATATAACTAAGAATACGATTCCTTTGGACCAAGTATACAAATCCTTTGAACTAAATATACAATAAAAAACATGACTAAGTATACAAGTCCACTTTGAACTAAGTATACATTAAAACGACTGTTCACAAATATGGCGGAAAGAAGTATCAATTTTGAAAAAAATGCTTGAAGTTGATGATTTTTCCTCCCTAAAAATTGGGTAACTGAAAAGGTAAGATTATGTTTCCTTAAAAATAGATAATAACCGTCCAATTAACATAACTAATTAAATATAAAAGTACAATTATACCCTTATATGCCTAAATTAACTAAAATGATCTACACCATCCAAAATTTAAATCAAGAGTCCATAAGTGTTCTTATGGACTAACCTAAAGGAATTGATATATATATATATATATATTAATCATTTTAATTTTCAAATAGGATTTGCAACCTCTTCCTATATTATTTCTTTTACAAGAAAATTAATTTTATTAGTTAATTTAAACTAGAAATACATCGATAGAAGACATAAAAAATTTGTTAAAAATCATAAAAGATAAAACTATGAAAAGATTCATAGCATCTAGGTTAATAACAAAAATCGGCTTAAAACCTAAAATTTTAAAAATATATAGTGTCTAAAATACCCCTTAAGGTTTATTTTGAACGGAAGAACGTCAAAAAAGGATTCATGAAGGCTAGGTTTGTTTATTTACTAATTGCATCCTAATGACATGTTGAATTTATGTTACACAACAAAATATGATAATAAAATTGAATTTAAACTTTATTTTTATTCAAATTGAGTAAATACAATAATTACAATATGTTACATGTTAGAATTCAAGGATCGAATTCTTAAGTTTACAGCGAGTGTTGTGCAGAGTGTTGACAACACCTCTAGGTGTCACCCAGCGGAAACTTGTGTTTTTCGGATTCTTTGTTTATTTTATCAATTAAGAAAAATAACCAAAGCATATAAATGAGATTGAACACAGGATATAAAAATTTGCACAAGTATAAAAATACTTGTGCGGCGCCACTAAGGCAAAAACAATGAAGTAGAATGTTGATTACACAAAATAAAAAACAAGACAAAGATTTCTTTATTGTACTTGATCTTTCTACACAACCTTCTACCGTAAACAGAAGAGAACAACTATAACCTATCCCAGATTACAGATTGTCTCTCAAAACTACCTAGAAGAAACAACTCTCAAGAGGTGTTGTGATAGGTGATGTCAACACCTGTCGAACACACTTTGCACCTCTCCCTCTTCTTGAAAAGCTTGGACTCTTTTGTGAAAAACTCAAATCTTTTGCTCTGGAATCCGTGCTCAGCTTTGTGCAATCTCCTTGCCCTCTATAGAACGGCGACATCCCTACAAAATAGGTCACACAACCAACTTTCAAGTTAAGGGTTCCTTGAAAGTAGGACACAATCCCCACTATCTCTCAACTCCCAAACAGTCGACTTATATCTTCAAATCCATGTAATTGGGCCTGCAAATTATTAGTCTATTTTTGTTCTAGAAAATTGGCAAAATAACAAGATAAAAACATATTAAAATTATTAGAATTTTGACTCAATAGGTCAACTCTAACATTACATATCATTGTCGAGTATATATATCAAAGAGATGAACATAAATTAAAGGTATCATATGCTCTTTCAGTCTTTCATGTGAGCAGTACTTCATTATATATAATCTTGTCGTGACTAAATTGACATTGTACCAATATTGTAAAAAACGCGCAGAGCGCTAGTCGGGCAGATCGGCGCTGGCCTAGTATCCCGTCTAGACGGAGCCTTGGCCGTGGGATTAGGAGAAACTTGGGTGGCGTTAGCTAGAGCCTAATTAGAGAAAAACATATGCAGACAAGGGAAACTAGCGCCTACACCCCTAATCGGGGCTAGGCGGGGATTTTACAACAGAGCATCGTACATTATAAATTGTCCAAAGTAATAAAAAAGAAAAAGAAAAATGACTCCCATCAACAAGAGGTCAAGAAAACAATGTGAAAAGAGGAAGCACAAAATCACGAGGTTATTCAAAAGATTTGAATATAGAACAAAAAAAAAGGGAGAAAAGTGATCTGGTGTCATATAGGAAGGTTCGTCTTGATTTTCTATTTTTCTTTCGACCAATAAGAACCAATAATTTTTTATTCTGTCCATTTTTTTGGTTATATTTTGATGGAGGAAGAAGCGGAAAACTGTCACATTATACAGGTTGGTATAAGAATAAAAACTATTCTAAGTTCTTCTAAAAAACTATTCCATATAAAAAAGATTAAAATGACAAGGAGCACGCAAACGTTATAATTGTTAAGCAAATAATTTATGGTGTGAAAAATGAGCTCTAATTTATACTCCCTTCTATTCACAATAAATGTCTTTTTAGGGGAAACACACACATATTAAGGAATATATTAAAATACCCAATATATTTTTAATTAATCATAAATATTATTTTGAAAGAAAACAAAATTTATGCATTATTGTTAATAAATATAAGGGTAATTTGGGGGGGAAAAATCCATTAGTCTTGAAAACATCAAAATGACATTCTTTTGGAACAACTTTTTATGTGTCAAAAAGACACTTATTGTGAATTAGATGGAGTATATAATTGATGTTGTTTTTTAAGTCAGATCACTCAAGTCACTGGTCGACCAAAATCATCTTCCCGAGAGGAAAGTCTTCACGCTAGTCTTCTTCCCGAGGGGAAAGTTTTCTCTTCTTCCTCTTTCCGAAGGGGAAGTCTTCTCGTCTTCTCCCCTTTGAGCTGGAATTTAATGGGAACTTATATGCACACACGCGCAAATATTAGAGGGCCCCGGAGGTTGTCCCAGGGAGGCTTCTCCGACGCTCAAGTCAACACGGTGAACGAGAGAATAACAGTAAACGAATACTGTAAAATAATGCATAGGAGAGTAATGAATTAATTTACTTACAGATAATATGATGGATCTTTTTATACCTAGGAGGTGAGTCCCATGGACCGTGTAGGAGAATTTGGTCTATGGGCCAGTCCGCGTAGGAGAAAATGGTCGATTGGGCCAAACCCGGACTCCTTTGGGCCGGTTCAATTATTAAGAGCCCATTGGGCAATTAATATTAAATAAACATATACAAAACAATTTATATATTTAATTAATGAAATACCATTTTTGCCCCCAATAATAGTATAATTTGTATAGCAACTATCAGTGATCGAACCCAACAATTTTTAGCGTCTCAAATAATAAAACCATTATTTCAAAATTTTAATGTGATTTGCTATTTGAGGCCTAATTTAGTGGCAAAAGTTGAGATATCAAATGCTATTAAAATAAATTTTGGGTTCAAATCTCACTTTTATATTTATCCGCTTGTATTATATATATTCTGAAAATGTGATTTATTGTACTTGGTTAAATACTAGTCGATATATTATTTGGTTGGTTCAAATATTTTGTCTCTTTTATCGATAATGTGTGGCTAATTTTGATCAATATTTTCGTTAAATGAGTATAAAGATTTAACAGATAAATTCAAATAAAAATGTTACCATTTGTGGACGATAATATTTCTTAGCACGCAACAAAAGTAACGTGGATTCTGTAAAGGACCGACGTGTTGGTTATTTGAAAGTGTAGAAACTGCATTTATTCTTTTATAATGTCAAACTGTGAATAGATGATACCCATGCATAGAATCAGATCCCTTCAATATGAAATCAGCTAAATAAAGTTTATATGGGTTTAAAAAAAAAATAGTTTATATGGTTTTTTTTATGATATAATTTTTTAAGTGTTTTTTAGAAAAAAATATAATTGTATTAGAACGTGTTTAACGGTTCTATTTTCTCTTTTAGAAATATTTGATTTAATTAAATATTTTGTCTTTCTTGGTTACTTGAATGTGATAAGATTTATTAAATAAAAAAGTTTGATTATAGAAGGATTGTGTTGAAACTTACTCTCAACAATATTTGGATACGAAAAGATATTATCTTTTAATATTTTAGATCATATTGATGATAAGAAATGATTCTAGAGTCTTATATGATATATATATATATATATATATATATATATGAATCCTAGCTTGTTCTTGTAGATATATCTTTCCATATTTTGTAATGACTTGGAGGAGACTTGGTAAACAACACCGAACAAGTCCTATGCGACAAACTCGACAAAATGGTGCAGAGGCGGAGATTTCAACCTCTTAAATTATGTTAATTAATAAATGTGATATAGCCATTTCCCAATGCACATCAATAGAGTAAAAGGAATAAAATGTGGTAGGTTAAAGGAAGAAAAAATAATCGTTGATGGGATGTTGAAAATGGGTAATGGGATTATGGGACCATGGATTTAATTGCAGTAGCTTTCTTATAAGCTCGACTCATTAAAGTTGTCAAGTGTTGGCTTCTTCATTTGATTCCAATATCGAACCAGCAGCAAAATACAATGGAAAAGCATGGGACCACAATAATGAAACCAAAATAAAGAATTGGAATCTCCCATTGAAAAAGCTTTTTCTGATTTATTATATATATATTTTTGGGGAGGGTTATATAGGACCCCCTATTATATGAAAGACATGTAGGATCAGGATTGCCCACAAATCTACTAAATTCGATGGTTGAGATTAAACCTGATTAATATTGATAAATTATGTGATAAAGTCAACGTGAGGGCAAATCAGTCCACATAAGAAAAGGGTTGTTGGCTAAATCTAGTAAATCCCATTAAAATAGGATGAGTTACCATCAAATTTGCAATCACAATCCACCAAATTTGTTATTGGAAAATCGTCCCAGCCATAATTATCTTCTCCACCGAGTTTGAAACAAAAATCTTTTCCCACAGTACACAAAGTCGACATTTTGAGAGTTCAAGCAAGAAAAAAAAATGGGTGGCACCTATGAAGAATGCTTCAACACTAATGAACAACAAGGTAACAAATTTTCTCACCTTTCGATTGTTTATATTGTCCATTTTTACTGAATCCAATTAAAATTTGATTCGCATTTTTCTAAAACAATCATTCGATTCATCATTTCATTTTTTTTTTGTATGTTTACCCAGAATTGCTTATGCTTGTCTATAATCTTGTTTATTTGTGCCAATGAATATGCTTATAATTATGAATATACTCGCGAATCCAGAAAAAAATCAATTCTTCATCCCCATTTTTTTTTTGTATATTTACCCAAAAAGTTGCTTATGCGTATCTACAATCTTGCTTATTTGTGCCAAAGAATATGCTTAAAATTGTGAACATACTTGCGAATCCAGGAAAAATTCAACTCTTCATCCCCATTTTTTTTGTATATTTACCCAGAAAGTTGCTTATGCGTGTCTATAATCTTGTTTATTTGTGCCAAAGAATATACTTATAATTATGAACATACTTGCGAATCCAGGAAAAATTCAATTCTTCATCCCCATTTTTTTTTGTATGTTTACCCAGAAAGTTGCTTATTCGTGTCTATAATCTTGCTTGTTTCTGCCTATGAATATGCTTATAAGTATGAATAAACTTGCGAGTGCAGAAAATTCAATTCTTGAAGAGCAGTCGAGTTAAGAGCCGACTTCAGAGTCAGAAAGAGAAAGCAATCAAGGCCGGACATAAATTGAAGAGACGTTGTGGGAAATGTGGATAAATAGATTCGCACAATAGCAGAACGTGCGACAATAGAATTCACTCTTATTGACGTTATTTTTGAAGTACATGTTTGATATTGCTTATTAAAGCATTTGATACTGCTTATTTATGCATATTTTACCGCTTAATATTGATGTTTATTTCAAATTTTGTAATTATTTGTTTGGTACAATCCTAAAAATTGTTCCTAACAAATGAAAAAAGGGCATGTGCTCGATAAAAATGTTGTGACTGCCTGTTTATTTTTTTTAACACCACTTATTCACATATTACAAATTGCATATGATTTCTTATTGTAATGCTTTTTAATACTTTGTACTTTGCTTATTTGTTACTGCTGTAATGCTTTTCGACCAAAAGAAAAAAAAATGAACATAATCGATATTGCTAACAGTATAAAATGCCATGAAGATAATTGCTTACAAGTCAATTGACTTCTGCTTACAGATCATTTGAATCTTGCTTACAAAACATTTGAATACTGCTAAAGGTATAAGATATTGAAAAGATAAAATATTTGCAAGGCAATTGACTTCTTGCTTACAATAAAGTTGAATTATGCTTATAGACGAGTTGAATTTTGCTTACATAAGCAACTGATTTATGCTTTACAGAAATATAACAACCATGAACTGACACAACGACAATGATAAAAAAACATTCAACATCAACTACAAGTACGTCAAAAACCAACTAAACTTAAAGTGGCTATAAAACACTCCAGTGATCAACACTTTGATCAAAAGTACGAAGCAACAAACGTTTCAGAATGATCCTATTTCATTTTGACAAACTCCTTCGCCGGTCCCAAGACCGCCTCCCTCTGCTCATTCATTGCATCCAAACATATTGTAGTTGTATACTTTCTACACATCATCAATAGTTGCGTCTCGTCATTTTTTCGGAGCCCGCTGTCCCAGTTTTTGTCCCTTGCTACCATCTACCACTTTTTTTCCCTTATCCATCCCCATTTTTTCCTTACTCGCCTCTGCACGATCATCAATAGCTGTCACCTTCCTCTTCTTGCTCTCTTTAGCCATTTCCAACAGAAACACAAACAAAAAAAAGTGGACACTAGTCATTTAACTGAAGCATTTATTAACGGACTACATTTATAAAGCATAACCAAAAAATAAAATAAAATATAAGCATACTATATTAAATGCGCAAGCATGATATATAATATGAATAAGCGTATTTGTCAACACCAATAAGCAGTAGAAAACATCAAACAAGCAAAACCCCCAGACTTAGAAAAACAAAAGTGGCAAATAGTAATTACCTCCTGTATGAAAGCATTATATAAAACATGCATAAGCAAAATATACAACATAAATAAGCAAAGTTATCAGCAACAATATGCATTTTAAACTCCCATTAGAGAAATCTCCCAGACTTTGTTTTTCTCAAATAATAAAGACAGTAAGAAACAAAAACACAGCCAATCCCAGTATTTTGCACATACTTGAATATATATAAGCATAATACAAACCATAAATAAGCAATGTTTTTGCCTCATTAAAGCAAATCACCCAATACTTGTAAAAAAACAAATGTGAGCATAATTATTGACAACAATGAATAATTTTTTGCCTCAATACAACAATCTCCCAAAACTTCTGATAAAGTGGGAAATATTAATTGCCACCCTCCCCCCTTTGACAGTATAATCTAAAACATATGTAAGCATAATCATAAGCATATTTATCAACAACAATATGCAATTTTAAAACATATGCATCAATGACAATGTCCTACATAAAAAATACAATAAAAAAAAAGACGAACAAAAAAGAGAAAAACAAATTGCCATGCCTACAATAAGGGTGAATGTACAGTTGAAAATTTGCTACATGCTCGAATAGTACTCGTGGTTTCGATTGCAGCGTCGATGAGATTGAGTTTTTGATTTTTGACCGATTGATGAGATTGAGTTTTTGATTTTCGAACGAAAGGTTTTACGGCAATTTGTGGTTTTTCACTTTGCTAGTATTTCTCACAGTGGGGATGAACAAGGACTTCTCGTGGTAGGGATGAGTTTGGAGATGGTTTGCAGGGAGAAGAACCCTTGAAGAATGAAAATGGAGATGGATTTTCTCACGGTAGGGATTATTTGGGAGACGGTTTGTAAAGAGAGTTCTGGTGTTTGCAGGGAGAAGAACTCTTCCGACTCTTCATTTACAAAGTTGGAGAAGAAATGCAAGATTTGAGATAGAACACGTTGCCTAAAACCATTCCTAAATTATAGTCCACTCCCAAAAATAACTTCCCTCCCAAAATCAGATTTTAATTAAAATTACCAAAACAACCCTTTTTTATTAAGTTATATATTAAAAATGGTAAAATCTGATTAATCTCAACCGTTTAAAAATTAAATCAACGTCTCATATTTGGTCTCGTGTACTCACTTAAGATATGTGGACTCACCTAATCCAAATCTTATTTTTTTAATTTAAATTGATTGAGTATATTGATATAATAGAGTATCAATCTCTATTCTCTAACTAATTAATAACCAATTTCGGTCAATAATTAATAAAATTATGAATAATTATGGTAAAAAGAGACAAAACAATGTATGTCCTTAATTAGTTTATTTGATGCAAAAGTGTAACAATAATATCAAACTGTTGATGGTATATGTGAAAGAAAGAAAAGAAATCATTTGAGTATAGGACCATAAAAAATTATCTCTAGCATGACCTAGCCAATTTATTTCTCCTCTTCTTTTCTTATCTTCCCATCATGAGAGGATCGGGAAAGCAATATTATTTTTTCTTGTTTTTTTATTTAGTTGTTTGTCTCTCTTTTTTATGATAGTTATCGAGTCTCCCACATAAGAGTCCATATCCGTTAATAAGTAGAGTTTCTTAGTTCTCTTAATAAGTGATGGTTTGTCTCACATGGCATTCCGTTCATATTATTTTATCATTGTGGTTCTTCTTGGTTTCGTACTGTGAATGTTTTCAAAATATTCAGATAATCTATTATCGGAAGATTAATAACATATGTGAGTTCGTGATTAATAACATATGTCCGGTTTGCGACTTTTTGATTCTATTTGATAATACAATTACCATTAATTCCACACAAATTATTAATAGTAATAATTTCCAATGATTAATATTTTTAAATAATGATATTTGTAATCGATTGACTCAATTCATATGCATTATATTTTTTTCCTTTTCAGTTTTATAACGGGCAACCAACCAATCATTAGTTTCGGGTACGCACTTAGTAAACCTGCAAACTATGCTAGCCAAATACACCTCACTGGACAAACCCTATGCGATGTATTTGGCCAAATAGTATAGATGCGGAGATTTAAATTTGAGACCTTTAGCTTCAAGAATTCATCCCACCTTACTAGTCCACCCTATGACTGCAAAGGCATGATATTTGTATTCATAGAAAATGTGTTGTTCTCTGAAATGGTCTCAAAGGTTTAAATTATTGAGTGCAAAGATATAACATCAAGGCCAACTTATGCTTTTCCCCTTGACAGAATGTGACAAGAAAAATGATTGTGGACCAATAAAAAATTGTGTGACTCAAACAAATAAAATGTGGGTTGTGGCCCACTTGACATTAAATCTTTGCTTTAATGTCCCATACACACTTGAAAAGATTCAAAGAGAATCCACAATAAAATTGCAATATAACGTAACAAGCAATGTTATGGCCCCATACCAAACAAACTTTATGTAAAAACAAAAATAAAATAAACAAGAAAAGGGCAGTAGAGTTTATAATATCCGTATTTAAGAAGAAAAAGCAACAATTATTTAAAGGAACACAAATTCTCTAATTCTTTTCTGAAACCCCAAGGCTTTATTTTTGGATAAAAAGGGAAATGTTTATCCTAATTTGTGGAAAGGAATCACAAACCATAGTAACCACTATTGAATTAAAATTTTAAATATGAAATCAAAACTCCGAGGCTGTGATTAGATGTGAAAAATTTTTATAAAGTTTTTCCTCAAAAAATACATAAATTGTGATTGGGTGTAGAAAATTTCAAAAAAATACACTATTCATTCATTTTTATTTTTCCACACCCTAATCACATCAATTTATTATTTTACTAAAAAACATCACTGTCAACTATCATCATTACACAATTACATCACAAAACAATCTTCATATTATCTTAGTTTTCAAATCACCAATCACATTCAGTCATTAGGTTATTAAAAAATATCATCACCACATTTTCATCTTACATCCAATCACACTTTTAAAATTTTTACTATTTTTCAAAAACAATTTTCACTATTATTTACTTAAAAAATGAAAATAAATAGAATGAAAGTGCATCTAATCGTAGCCTGAAACTTTAATGCCTTGAGAGAGATGTATTTACCTTGACTGGTTGTAGCAAAAACTTGAAACTTGAAGGTTCGATTAACGTCTATTTCCAATGATCCTCAACATGTTTGATCGAAAAGTTAATTTTTCATAATAATAGTTGTTTGGTAGTTAATTTAGAATTTACTCGTGTATAAATCATTTCTCCAAAAAATTCAGTATACCAAATTACAAAATTAAGTTCTCCCAAACACACACCTATTTCATTCGGATGTTGGAGAAGGAAAGCTTTAATTAATTTGAACGTTTAAATATTAATTATTTTCTAACTATGTACTTTTTCTTGCATAAAAAAATGTGGAAGTATGATAAGTTGGTGAAGAATATTTTGAAATTTGATCTAAAGTTGATATGGAGGACAAAGTATTGTACTAAATATAATTGAGGGAGACCAAATGCTTAAAAATTTGTAATGATGTACCAACTACCAAAATAAATAATTTTGCTTTCTCAAAAAAAAAAAAAAATAAATAATTTTGCGAGGACAAAATGTTCTTTTGGGAGTAACGGGACAATTGAATGTGTCCAAGTACATATTTACATATCCAATTCTTTTTGGGCCCAAATCGAACGTATTGAAAGTCCTCAATAAGTAAGAAGATTGCCCATTGGATCCAAACTATGCCCTTTTGAGACAAAGCCCGAAACTTCTTGGCCCATCTGTAATTCTTCCATTGACTGCTCATTGGATCCAAACTTTGCCCTTCTGATATAAAGCCCGAAAACTCTTGTCCCATGTGTAAATTTAAGGTCCTACAATACAATTGTTCTCAGTTTCCGGTAACCTGCACACAAACTGTTTGATAAATTTCCTCAAAGAATGCTTTCGATAACTCCATTGATTTTTTCAGCAATGCCCTCAACTGCGACAGTGATGAAGCTGAAGCGGCCCCTCTGGAACTCAATTTCCACTATGAAGTACTGTTCCTCGTCGGCATTGGATGTGCTCAGACCAGGGGACATTTTGAAGCAACCAAGAATATTTTCAATATCTGATATTACTGAATATTCAAAACTGACACACGACTCAAATCCACTGCACTTTGATTTGGAACTTGCCAGAAATGCCGGTTTCACGGATATTCCTGTCCCGGGAATGCTCGTTGCTTCGCTGTTTCCTAGAATCATTGCTTCCCATTTTGTAAGTATTACAACTCAAAAACATTTTGTTGTTTGCTAGAACAAATGTATTATGATCATTGCGTAGAGAGGTGGATTATTTGCAAAGATTGTCTTGTGCTGTGTGTAGCCAGGGGCGGTTTACGTGAAGCAAACGTTGGACTTCAGGTCGCCGGTTTTCGTTGGCGATAAGATTGTTGGTGAAGTGCAAGCAAGCAACATTAGACAAATAAAACAGAAGTTCTTGTAAGCTTATAAATTCCCTTCAGTTTTCATGTTGTGCCAATTTTTTTTTTTTTGTCAAACACAGCTTGAAATCTTGGTGTTTGTGGCATACAGGGTGAAATTCATGACCAGATGCTTCAAGTGTGATGACAATGTGGTGATTAGTGGTGAGGCCACTGCAATTTTACCCACCCTGGCTGTGAAACTGGTCAACAATCATGATTGAGCACTACAATTGTTTTATGGGATAATTACAAAAACTACCGAGTTTTAGCCTAATTACAAAAAGACCCAGTTAGCCTAATTACAAAAAGACCCAGTTATCTACTCTGATATTTGTTTTTAGCTTATAAAATTGCGCCTCAACTCTCAAGCGGGTGTATTTGTTAGTTTAATACGAACCTCAAGACGGTATTTGTAGTTTTGAAATTGGACCTCAAGAAGGTGTATTTGTTAGTTTCTGTAATTAACCGTAGTTCTTATGATCTCTAAGATAAATTTCAGGCGAATCATTGCCTGAACAAGAAACATGGTTCTTTTGTTTTTGAAGATTCTGATGTTTGTTATGATCAGTGTTTCACGTATAAAAAGCAAACGAGTCTGCAGTGGCTTTTGATTTGAAACTCTTTCATTTAGTAACTTGAATGAAGACGTCAAAGTAACTACATCAAACTGAACCATCTCAAAAATTTCCTAAAAGAAGCTATGAAAATTTGATCATCTGAGTTAGGTGTCTCAAAAATTTCACCATCACAGCAACAGAAGCTGTATTTTGCAGTGCACATCTCGTCACCGTTGCAAGGTTGATTACTCCAGCTTCGACTAAGTTCACGAACGCATCACTCATTGCATTTGTAACCAAACTCCCACTCACTAGCCGTACTCGATACAAGATGGATTTCAAATCCCAACTCAAAATATAACTTAGAAAATGAGCCATATATAGTTAAGCTTGCGTTTGGTTCATTCATTTTAAGGAGCCTCGTTAAACAAGCTCAAACGAGCTTTTATCAAGTCGAGCTCCAAATAGCTCACGAGCGACTTGGTTCATTTGCTACTTTACATACTCTATCAAATATATCAACTTAAAATTGCCACTGATAAAATTAAAATCAACCTCGTTTATGTTCTCTTCTAAGTTGAAAACAGGCTTGGCAAGGCCTCCTTCCCATGCATAGCATAGACTTTGAATGTGGTATTTGATCAAACAATTACTGTTTAATAGTTTGGCATGTTTGATCTGCTTAAACATTTGTGCGCACCTAATTTCATAACTGTCATAACCCCATTTCTAGCAACGAAACATTGGTCGCCGTCAAAAGTTCTACAAAACAGTGCAGAATACTGAAGATGAACTTCATATATTTTCGGGGCAAAAATATTTACATAGACATCGCTTCTTTTGTCCTGGATGCAACCGAATACAGGATCATTTCAAGCTGGCCAGCCAATCCAATCTTCTTCGCGTCGACATTGCCATAAACATCTCCCTCCAATCTGCATCTTTGAACATCTTAATCGCCTTCAGATAGGTATTCGAATCCAAGCCTTCAATGGAATCTAGACACTTCACACATTTCGTGATCGAAAATCCATCAGAATCAGGATTTCCCTTGACATTCTTTAAGGGTCCCACACTCATATCTGTCGAGTCTTTGCGTTTCTTATTAGATGCCAATGGCATAGATGGGACGGCAATTTCTGTCCGTTCGATCGGTCCCTTGGCCGTCGTCCTTGCATCTACCGAAGGATTATCTTTACAGTTACTTGTGATATGTGGAGACGCAGATGGAGAAACATTTCTCGATCCGTATTCTTCGTCAGCTCTTTCAGCATCCATAGAACAGTTTGCTGTCTGAAAATAAACTTGAGGATTTTCCAGAAATATAATCCCCAATTCAGGAAACATAGGACACCCCTTTCCCTTTCCCTGGAATTTCTTCGTGTTCTTGTTTTCCTGCAAGAAAGATCTCTTAGAGGGTGTTTGGCTGAGTTAATAAGCTCTTCGAACAGCTCATAAGATGCTTAAAAGCTTATAAGCTCATTAAGAGTACTTGGTATTATAAACTCCCAAAATAAAGACATTAAGAGCTTATATGTTTTTACAAAAGTTGGGATCTACCAAATCTTTTCGAAATAAGATATTCTCCTCTAATTTTGATTATTTTAAGTACAAAATTATCATTATTAATATCTTATAAGCTCTATCATTTTATTTATCCAAACACTTCAACAACTTGTTTTTAAAATAAGAAGCTCTACAAACGTATTATAAGATTTAGGGATAATTAAAAAAAAAAAAAACTGAGGTTTATGCTAATTACAAAAAGACCTCGAGGTTTTTGAAAATTGCAAAAAAAACCCTTGAGATTTGATTATCTTATATTATCCCCCTTCATAAGCAAAAAAACATTTCAAACACCTCCCCGATATTTATAGAGATATTACAGTTACTCCCTTAAATTTACGACAAAATCTAACATGAGGCTTTTTTTTCTTTTTTTGGTAAATTTGAAACATGTCTGGTTTTTCTGTAATTAGCCTAAACCTCAGGGCATTTTTTGTAATTATCCCTAAGATTTAGGAGCTTATAAAAACTTTCAAATAGCTCACCCAAACAGCCTCTTAATCTATGAGTTCTCAACAGTCACAAAACTAATGCAATTGCTCTTTGATGCTAACCTTTCTACATGATTTCGACGCTGCATCAGCTGCCTTTAGACTGCAGCGCAAAGGGTCCCAGTTAAGACCGGATTCTTCCAAAAGTTCACAAAAAGCTTGATAACGGATCTTCAACTCATTAAATTTGTGTCGCAATTGAGAATAGCTGTAATTTCGGCCAGCTTTCTCACAAAGTTTGTCTCCAATACGTTTCCAACTTTTCTTTGTTAAAGTCGTTGAGAAATTACGAAAGCTTCCAATCTCATCCATCATCAGCTCAATTAAGATTCTCTCAACCGAATCCGGCCAACTGACTGGTTCCAAATTGCGTTCGGAATTTTTAGCTGTCTCTCCCATCTAAATAAAGGGCATAGAGGGCAGAAAAGCTGAATATACATTTGTCACATTATGGGAAACATGATCAAAGGAAAAGCTTAATGCGAACTCGTTTGGTCGACCATCGATTATCAAATATGCTAATCCATATTTCTGTAAAGGGATGGTACAAAATATAGAAATACGAAAGATGCAATGTAACATTTAAACTGATTGAATTAGAGACAACTGCGAACGTTGATCAAATATTCAGGACCCGAAGCGCGCATTAGAGAAATAAATGTTCAAAACGGCATAGCTCAAGAAGACAAGTTGCATCAGCGAACATCCGATAGATTATCGGAACAAATCCAAGATGGATTTAAGAGTCAAACTGATTATTTACTAAAAACAGATTGTGTGTGCTTATTGAGGACAACAAGGTACCAGCAAAAATTAACTTGTTTCTGATCAAAATGATTAGTCACATTAAGAAGCAACAATACAGAACGGTATGTTTAGTCTTTTCAGTTGAATAACTCATTCTCAGATTAATGAACTTATAATCCTCTGGAAATCATCAGAAACAGTTCCATTCAGATTACACTCTCTCCTTTCACAATTCCATTTCCTTTTATTTCACTTTTATCAACTATTCTCCCTAATTTTAACTCTTCAACACACTTTTATCAAAATATCATTTAGGGTTAAATTAGAACATTCTTTTGTCAATTTATAAAAAATCCACGCGACGAATTAAAAGTCAAAAAAAAAAAAAACCGAAAAACTGCTCCTACATTAAAATTTACCTAAAATAAAAATATATTAGCACTGTGATGCTAACTCAAGTGTCAGGAAACAGCCAAACAAATACACATAAATACATCCTGAATTAGCACTGGAGCAAATGGTGGGATTTACCCACTTGGGATAGGAGAGAGACTTTTTTTTGACATGTAGGATAAAAAACTATGTTTTCTACCCACTTTTGGGGTTCTTTTACCATAATACCTTTGAAGCTTTAAATGCAAGCTTTTAAAGTAGGTAAGTTGTATGTCTCTCTCATGTTAAATATATACATGCATACGATTATTCCCCATTTGCTCTTTATTTTTTCTCTCTCTTCTTCTTCTTCACAAAATATCAAGAAGTTCTTTTTGTGGTCTTTCGTAAACAAATTCGCACCAGAAAATCGATTAACAAGATAATGTTGCTTCTCTTCTTAGTAACTTAACCTTGTTTAAATTGTTCAACACCAATATATTTACAAGATATGTGAAATTTCTTGTGAAATTTCTGAATCTAAGTTGCACTGTGCACGATATATCGTGCTTATATTTTGCACGAGCACGATATCATGCCCAATATAGGCATGATATTTCGTGCCTTGTTTAAAATTAGACACGATATCGTGCCTCATTTTCATGCCCAATTTTAAATGAGGCACGATATATCGTGCCTTATTTTAAATGAGGTCGTGCTATATCGCCACATTTTGTAGTTCCATTTTCATTTAGGTGCCTTTTTATGCTTGCATATTTTCTATATTTCTGTTTGTAGATGAACTCGCTATGTTGTTGTTCGATTTGGGGGTCATTTTGGGAAGGTTTAGAATATAAAAATGGTGAAAAAGAAGTTGACGTATTAAACCGGGCAAAATGAATTATAGTGAAATATCGAGGAGATTTATGGTGTTGTTGAAGTTGATAGGGTCATATACGATTGTGTAATGCACATTGTAGATATTTCTGGAACCAAACTTGGGAAGTTAAAGTTGAAAAACGACGGTGACATTGAAAGTGCATTTGAAAACACCGAGTTACCAGTTATTTTTGTAACACTGAAAAGAAAAATGGGTGAGACTAGTTCGCAAAATATATGGGAAGTCGATGGGGCATAATCGAGTTGAGAACATCAAGGTCAACAAAATGTTGGTGGAAGTTTTATGCAACTAATGGCTACTCAGAATAATTTTTCAACAAATCATCGGGCTCACTAATTACAACTACATGCACCATCTTGGTTTTCAACAATACGATTGTACCGCACATCAATCTATATATACCATGTAGCAAGGCCTAGTGGAGCACCTTATATGCATATGAACAATATTCCATTATTGGTCATCCGCGCCCACTCTCACCCGTTAATGTTCCAAATATGAATTGTCCAGGACTAAAGATAAGGCGCCAAGTAATGAAGATGGCTATTATCCCGATATGGGTTGTGATAATACCGATGCTTAATCGTGATAATACCGATCTTGATGTTGGTTGTGATAATAATGAAGATGATTATGGTGAAAACTACGGTGCTGGTGATGATGATTATAATTATAATGCAGATAATTTTGGTAAGAACTACACTGCTGGTGATGTTGAAGCTAATAATCAATTTGAAAATCACCAACAACGTGCTGAATTTGAGGAATTTTGTAAGTGGAGACGTAGACGGAGAGAAGTATTTTAAAACCAAAACCAAGATGCACCGAAGAACGAGGTGCTAATATACATCTAGATATCCATAGAGACGACAAGACGAAACAATAGTGCCCACATGACGAAGTTGGGTGATTCCTGGTGCACTCGCACATTTCGCTTCTTCCAAGAAGAACCGCTAGATTGGAAGCATCTAGTGGGACATTGCGCAAAGAGCAACATACATGAACAAAATCGAATTGGAGATGGCACTAGCATGTATCACCTTGAAAATCAAGTCGATTATCGAGTTGAACGCCGATAAGACTCGTTATTATGCAATATGCAAGTATGAACAATGCCCTTTTCGAATGCGTGCACATGGAAAAGGATGGTATTTGGAGAGTAGGGAAGTTTGACAAGACCATGGATGTGGGTTAAATTTGAATGACAACGATCTAAAGGCGGGTGCATTCTAAAGTAGTAGGTGCATATTTTGCAGATCAGATTACTAGTGGAACATTCCGCACTCGTGCAACAGATATGATAAGCGGAGTTGGAATCGCGACATGGGCTTAAATTTAGTTATAATGTTGCGTTAGTGCTAAACATCATTCTTTTGGGTTGATATATGGAGATAACAACAAGTCATTCAATCTACTTTCGGCATACTTACACATGTTGAATTTAACGAATCCCGGATCGATAACTAGATGGAAGTTGGATAATTTTAATAGATTCAAGACGCGTATTTTTGCTTTGCATGCATCAATCACCGGATTCGAACCATGCCCGGCCGGTTTTTGTGATTGATGGAACACACCTTAAAGGCAAGCATCAGGGAATATTGTTTGTTGCCGTAACAAAAGATGGTAATGAGCATATTTTCCCACTTTGCGGTTGGAATGGGGATGTTGAAAACGATTTAATCCTGGACATGGTTTTGAGACAGGTTAAGAGATGCTTATAATTGCCCTCGTGATCATCGATTGTTTCGACAAAGACAAGAGTATCGAATGCCAAAAGAAAAAAAAAAATTCATATATGTCGTAATTTTAATCCTACACATAGAAAATGTTTATGAATTAACAAGTATCATTTATTAAGTTTAAAGTAAAATGCGGGACACATAATAAATAAACTAACCGGAATGTCGTAGATACAATCCTATAAGTTCCCAATCGCTTGAATGAGGTTCAATCCCAAGAAACCGGGATCGGATTGTAAAAAGGACAGTATGCATTTATATGTTGTACATAGATGAAAGAAATCAATATTAATCAATATAAAATAAATAAAATATTCATCAACTAAATAATACAAAACCTTAAGAAACTTACATCATTCTCCAACTCTAAAGTTGGATCCGCCATTTCCTTAAAAATGATGGCCCGTCACAAGACAAAAGCCCCACGTTCCTCCCCGGACCTCAAATATTAAGACATCGTGACTAATATAAGATGTTAATACTAAGACGACAAGACAAATGCAAAAATATTTAATACTTACTCTTGAGATCGAAGAAGCGCAAGATATACTCCCTCTCGCTCGGGTCCACCATGAAAGTACTAGGATCCCCGAACGGGCCGCGAATGAGGCGCGATTTACGCCTATCCCGAACCTCGGATGAAGGGAGTAAAGCGGAGAGGGCGCGTGGACTGTGGACCACGAGCGAGTGTCGAGAGGAGCTCGAACACGAGGGGACCAATGGCCCGGAATAGTGACCGACACTCGTGGTCGCGGAGAATGTAACAACACAGAATAGAGTCGACAATGGTGGAAGAGAAGTCGACATCTGCCGGGAGGAGGAGACGACATCTTTGAAGAGGAGTCGACATCGATGGAAGGAAATCGACACCTTTCGAATAGTAGTCGACACCGGTGGAAGAGTAGTCGACACCGCCGTAATAGTAGTCGACACTGGTGGAAGAGTAATCGACATCGCCTGAAGAGGAGTGGTCTCTCTCGGAGGGGTGATCGTCGATGTCTGATGCGGCATCGACGATGGCGTCTGCTGAGATGACTCGCTAGGATATCTCCGACTGTCATGCACAAAGTCATCATACTGATCAAGGTATGGGAACAGACGCCTAATCTCCTCCTGAATAAGGTCCGGAACCCGACCTATCTCCCGATCCCAGCGTCGTCCCAAGCGAGAACCCTTCTCTGAGATGAGAATCTGTAATTGAGAAACAACTTCATCGACTCGTGACTCCAATCGAGAGAACCGATCCTCTATACGTCTCTCTAACAGGGCAATCTCCTCCCGTATAACCCCCTAATCGGACCAAACATATCTGTCGCCACCGATCGATGGATCATCACGAGGATCTCGACGGGTCGATGGATCATCGCGTGCATACTCCCCCACAGATCGATGGATCATCAGCGCATTTGCGTCGCCGGGCCAGATCATCATCTCTTTGGCCATCTAAGGGATCATCGACTTGATGGGATGATGAGACGTCGTCCCTACGACGCTTCTCCGCCTCGAATCGTAGGTGTAGTAGTGGGGGCCTCAATCGCTCTACCTCTCCATTTGCCCTACCGCCTCCGCCTCTGCCCAGTAGCTCCCCGCTCTGCTGTCTCGACACTCGCTCTACCAATAGGGGTTGGGGTCATCGAATCTAACCAGACCTCGCACCTCTGCCGCTGCGCAAGCAGAGCGCCAAAAAAAGGTTCACTTTCGGGATAACCGAGGAGACCTAACAAAATATCCGGCTCATCGACTCGCTCCATATATATCTGCTTGAGCTCCTCCTCACTCGGCTCCAATATCTCATAACACACTAAAGCCTGTAAATATATAAATAAATTAATAAAAAATAAATTATTGATTAAATAAATAAATAAGTAAACAATATTGGAATGCATACCTAGGATCAAAGAAAAATCAATCATGTCAAACGGGTCTTGAAACCTCCAACGGAGGCACCAGCATCCGGGTATCGATACTCGAGTCGCCCAAGCATTACCCAGTTGAGGTATCGCCTCAAATGCCCAAATATATCAGAACATTGATAAGTGTCAAAATAAGATTTTTTTAAATATTTTAAAAAATTAAGTACAAATATAAATACAGTAAAAACATATACATACCAGCAAGATATACGTGGAACCATAAAAATGATAACTAGGTGGGCGATATCGAGGTGGATCGTCCTTAGTATATCGGCCAGGTGGCAAAACATCATGCAGCTGTCGAATATAATGAATCAAAATCTGAAATGAGTATTTCCCCCAAGGGAAAGCCTCCCACTGTGCATCGTCCTCGATCAAGAACCATAGCCAACGGTCCACTGCGGTCTGTCGACCATCGAAACACAGTACCATATAAAAGGCAAATAACACATTCGCCACCTTTAGGGTATCGTCTGGTGAGTCACGGAATGTACCATCGGAAAATAAATCGCGTAATTGTGCGGCGGTAACACGATCACCCTGAGGCCAATACCGTCGATAAATACTAGTCTCGGGTAACTCAAAAGCACCGTTAGGGTCAAATGTGGACCCTGAAAACCGCAATCCGGATATCATAGCAAAATCACGCCAGGAGAATCTAATAAGTCGCTTCTCCGACGTGGAACCAACACTCCGATTCGAGCATCGTGCACACACACCTCCATTGCTACCAATGCATGAAGTGCCGCATTCGCCTAACTCCATCATACCCAAAATCCATCAAATGCCCGAAAACCGACCGCCTAAATCGCTTATATAAACCACCACCAATCTCATGTAACTCATCTTTGATTATTTGAATTATATTCTATTCGAACGCATTCCGTGATACGGGGCCTCTCTCGATGATAAGCAGGTCTCCTCCATGTGGACCGACCTACAACAATAATTAATTGCAATTTAACAAGATGAATTGTTGAAAATTGAAGAAATGTAGTGATACAACAACAACAACAACAACAAACTAAGCGTTTAATCCCACTACGTGGGCCGGCTTATATCGGATCATATCGCGCCATCGTTTACGGCCATAAGCCATATTTTCGTTTATTTCTAGGTATAACATGTCATGTTTAATAGCTTCTTTCCAAGTCTTTTAGCCTACCTCTTCCTCTTTTGATTTGTGTGAGTGATTCTCTCTACCTTCTAAACGCCGCACAAAGTGCATCTAAAGGTCTCCTATAAACATGTCCAAACCATCTTAATCGTGTTTCTCTAATTTTCTCGTCTATTGGTGCTACTCCCACTTTGTTTCTAATGTGTTCATTTCTTATTCTATCTAATCTAGTGTGTCCGCACATCCATCTTAGCATTCTCATCTCTGCTACCCTCATTTTTTGTTCGTGTTCATATTTAGTCCCAACATTCTCGCTCCATAAAGCATTCGGGCCTTATGGCCGTTTATAAAATTTTCCTTTCAATTTTAATGGTATGTTACGGTCACAAAGGATAGAAGATGCACTCCTCCATTTATTCCAACCCGCCTGGATCCTATGTGTGACATCTTTATTGATTTCTCCGTTGTCTTCAATTATAGATCCTAAGTATTTAAAACTCTTTGTTATACTCACTTCATGTCCACCAATTTTAACTTTCGTCTCATTGTTCTGTTGTTTTTACTAAAGTGGCATTCCATGTATTTGCTGTTTTAGCCTACTTATAGTAAAACCTTTTGATTCGAGCGCTTCTCTCCAAACTTCCATTTTGCATTTACTCCTTCCCTTGTTTCATCAATTAAACTATATCGTCCCAAATAACATACATTCGGGGATGGATTTTTGTAAGTGTTTAGTGATTTCATCAATTATTAGGATAAAAGGTACGGGCAGAGCAGATCCCGATGCAAACCTATAGTGTTGGGAATTCACTAGATATTCTGTTGGTGTCTAACGACATGTTGTTATACCATCATACATATCTTTTATGGCATCTATGTAGTGATAAGGTACAAATATTAAGGAACAAGCAGTATAGGCACGATATGGAGGTGCTGGCACGATACACGATATAGGCACGATTTCAAATAGGCACAAAATAGACACAATTTTATAAAGCAAGATAGCGCGATTTTAGGCCATATCGGGCCCAAATAAACTTATGGCACAATATGGGCTAAATCGTGCCTAAAATCGCCTTCGACACGATATAGGCACAATATAGACACGATATCGTGCCGCATCATCTTCTACATCTAATCGTGCCGCATCGTCTTCTTCACATATCGTGCCACCATAACCAGAAAAAATATACTCCATTTTCGAATACACTAACCCAAACAACAACCAAAACTTCATCTATTTCGAACATTCTAACAACTAAACTCAAATCATTCACATTATCAAGTATTTTATACATATATTTCGAACATTCACAAATATATTTCCAACATTATCAACTAAACTTCATATATTTCTAACAACCAAAACTTCATAACTTCATATATTTCGAATATGAGGTGCACGATTTGGGAATACCTGTTCGTGAGCGGAGGAGGGCGCGGAGGCGGCGACGGCAATGGCGGAGGAGTCGACGGCAGTGGCGTATGCGGCGACGGCAGCGGCGGACGACGACACGTGTGAATCCATGGAGGGGGAATTTTTTCTTCTTGCACGATATAGGGCAATATTAGGGTTTGGTTTTTTACTTTTGCTTTTACCTTTTGCTTTTTGTACTATTTTGTCTTGGAGTGTGTAGTATATATGTACATGATATACAATTATTATACGATTTTAATGGGAATAATGATGACTTCAATTTCAAAAAAACACCAACTTTAAAGAGGGGTAATTTCGCCAATTTGGGTAGAAAAGAATTTTATTATCTTGATGGGTACTATACCCACTATCCATAGTGGGTAATTAAAAATTTTCCCCTAAGCACTGTACATAGTAATCCAAAATTCTTCATTATCTTTTAGACTTTTACAATGGTTTGTTCTTAATCAGCTAATCAAAGTTCCTGTCTCCTTTGGTCAAGGGTTTGCAGCTCCACACATAAAAGTAAAACATACACACATCTATATACGTATAGAGAGCGAAAATATAGGGAGAGGGGGGAGGAGATGAATGGGGAAGACTTACCCCTATCCTATGAAAGGATTGAAGGGAGAAATCAGTCAATAGCAGCAGTAAAAGGTATTGACGCCTTGACGGTCTCAAGAAAAATTACAGCGCAATATGAAATTGACCGACATAGAAGTTAACCTGTAGTTTTTACGGTGAGAAACAATGGAAGAGAGAGAATACGTGTTCTTCTAGAACAAGTAGGATATTATACTTAAAAAGGCGTAATGGCAATTTTAGTCCCCCAATTCTTAAAGGGTCGGGAATCTTAATCATGTAATTTCTGGATATGACAGTTGGGTCATTGATTTTAGAGTAAATCTCACTTTGTCCCTTATATTTTTCTTAAAAATTACTTTACCCTTTTATACTCGTAATTAGTATCACTTAACCCCCTTATACTTTTAAAATATTATTTTATACTCATGCACTCAAAACAATGACTATTTTATAATCCTTATCTATTAGTTTTATTAAAATAAAAAATTATTTATAAAGCATTTAATATTAATAAACTTGTACTTATTTTCTAAATTAACTTTCACAACTTGATTAATTAACGCTTAATATTAAATTATTGTATTTTACATTTAGTTGCTAATTATTTAACTCTAATATAGTCCTATTAAATTAATATATAATAGGAATTTTCAATTAGCTAATAATTATATTTTTATTATATACCTCACAAACTTAAAAACATTATGATATATAATATAATTTTACTAAAGATTTAACGTAATTTTTCAATTATGGATTGAATAATCATAATTTAATGAAAATTATGTTAAATAGAAAAAAATTCATTTTAATGGTTAATTTTTTGAATAAAGTATTATTTTAAAATATAATGCATAATTTTAGATTTATTATGAAAACAAATGTATGAATTAGTTTACAAATAATACCTTATAATAAAAGTTATTTAATAGAAACAGTATTAATTTTAATAAATAGCAAATATGTATTCCAAAAAAAAATTATATGTATTTGATGTCATTCTTAAATTAAAATAATATTAGGGATAATTTGGTCATTTAATAAAAGAATAAGATAATTAAATGATATTTTAATTTGCATAAGCGTGCCAAGTGATACAAATTGATAGTATAAGGGGGTAAAGTAATACAATTAAAAGTACAAGGGGGTAAAGTGAGATTCAATGAGAGTACAAGGGGGTAAAGTGAGATTTATCCTTGATTTTATCCTTTAGTCAAATAGCAATTTCAATATTGTAACTTTTACGGTCAAATGTATTTTGGTTATTTTGGCAAATGATAAGGGTATTGTGGGAACAACCGAAATAATAAAACATCTAATTGGGACTAAAATCGCATAAGATCAGAATTTATAAACTAAAATTGCACAAATTAGAACTTGTGTGATCCAAATTGCGTAGAATCAAAATCATGTGGGATCATAATTGGCTAATTGCTACTAAAAATAGTTACACGACCAAATTTGTTAGTCTCTATAGTTATGAGACCAATTTTGCAATTAAGCCTACTTAAAAAGTAGAGGTAGCAATGGATCGAGTTGGGCCGAGTCTGGACCAACAGATGGAAGCGCAAAATCGAGCCAACTCAGGCCAAAGATCCTTTGGGTTGCTATTTTGGGGTCCAGCTCGGCCATGCAGTGTAAGTTGCTCCCGGGCAACTTGGCCATCGGGCTAAATGAGCATAACCAAATAAGTCTGGTTCTTATTGAGCGTACGAAATTGCAGCCCAACCCACCTTATTATCGAATCGGATCGGCTCTACTTAAATATAGACATTTTTAACAAACTTAATGTGATTCTATATTAACAACTTTGTTTAAACTATTTAATATCTTTAACCAACTCTCATATATTTTTGACTAATTTCGTTCTGTTTCAGAGTTTTTTACTGGACAGCAAAAGAGGGAATTAGAACTTCAAAAAGAGTTATGGGCCTGATTTTTATTCACCCTTTTGAATAAATTGTTTGTGTACTGAGGTTCATTAATGAATAGTACAAAACAATAGGTGATGGGGTGACTCTAACTAGTCTAACAACTTTTTACACTCTTCTATATTTCTTTTATCTCTTGATTGTCAATCTTCTCCACAAATTTTTCAGTGATTCATTTATCTCTATTTTAGTACCCTCTTAAAAGTAATGCCCTTGTGTAGCTTTTTTTACTTCTGTTACATTACTTAGATTTTATATGCAACTCACATATTTCAATCAAAATTAACATCATGTTTTGTTGATCTCCAAAATTCTTGACTTTTCCAAACTTGACATAATTCATGCTTTTCCTGAAGGTTTATCTGATTCACAAAATGCGGGATAATGAACAAAAGGTGCACGATCGAACATTGCATTATCAACAATATTGTTCCGCTCTTAGTATTCCAAACTATCTGCCTCCAAAAGTAAGTATTAATTCACAATATGCTAAGAACCAGAAAATGTTCTAGCTTTGAGATAATGTCATAATGTAAACATCAGATATTCATGCAATATTCTTTTTCTTAAATCTATATCCCCAAATGATCAGTTTTTGTATATTGGGGGCTTAGTTGCAAAAATTGGTCCCCTAATTTTGGTCCTATAAGAGTCTGATTCTTTGAAATTGTTGCAATTTAGGTTATACAAGTTCTAATTTTGTGCGATTTTGATCTCAACTAATTGTACAAGACTGGAATTGCTACTTTGATTAAAGGGTAAAATCGTTAAGGACCGAAACTACCAATCAAGAAGTTACAGGACTAAAGTTGTCAACCCCTAAGAATTACATAACTAAAATTGCAATTAAGCGGTTTTGATTTCAATCCCCTTGAAGACCTTGATTTTTTTTTTCTAGAAAAGTATGTTATGCAAATGATTTTGAACTTTTTTTGTACATAACACCATCTTTCATATCCAAATACCAATTTAAACATCTTTACTAATGTAAACATATTCGGCTCCCATTCTTATTTAGTTGTCCAAACTTCAAAGGTATATATAAGAGAGAGAGGATTATGATTTGCTAAGGTTTATAGATGACAGAGCTATTGTCTGAGTTAGCAATGGTGGAAAACGAGATAACTCGATTGGAAAGCCAGATCAACCGGCTTAAAGCTGAAGCAAAGCACGAAAATGAAGTCCATATCGAATCAAAGTCGAAAAAATGGGAGCGTAAAACTCTGAAAAATCACCATGAATCATACACTATTAGCACAAGGTTTAATGAGAAGGCGGTTTTTGAGATCAAGGCTCTCCATTTCATCAACAAGGCCATGTATGGAGATCATAAGCTGAGCGATTTGAGTATCGACGAGAAATCTAAGAATTCAAGAATGTTTTCGTGTCCGAAGGAAAACACTTATCATGACAGAGGAGAAACATTTCAAGACAAGATCTTGAAACGAAACGGGACGATGAAATCTCCCTCTCCCTTGAGAGAGCCAAGGCATCCAACCCCATGGGTATGAAATTCTTTAGACTTAACTGCAATTTTAGTCCCGTAACTCTTAGGTATTGGCGTTCTTAGTCCACTAGTTTCTTCATATGGCATTTTTGGCATTGACGATTTTACTCTTTAGTCAAAATCGCTATTAAAGTTCATGTAATTTTTAACGGTCATGGATATTTTAGATATTTTGGCTAAATGGTAAGCATATCGTGAGAACAAATGAAATACTAAAATTATCCAATTTGGACCAAAATCGCACAAAATTAAAACTTATAGAACCAATATTGCACAAGTTAGAACTTTTGAGATTAAAATTGCACAAAATTAAATTCTTACGGGATTAAAATTGCTATATATATATATATATTCTCAGTACCAAATTTGCTAGACCTCTATAGTTACGCGATCAATTTTGCAATTAAGGCTAATTCTTTAATAGTGTTTGCAAACACTTAATTAAAAAATTGGTTGTTGAAGAAAAAGTAGTTTTTAATGTTTTCAAATAGTAATTAATATTCTACGTTCTATCATGCATGGTTTCATCATAATCTAAAAACAAAGGGGGGGGTGTTTCAGATTTCTAATTCCGTTTCTGGTCTGATTTTTACACACATATAAAACACTTATATAACTTATTCATCAAACACTCTTTTTAAATAATTTATTCAATTTTTAGATTCTATTTGCAAACGCTTACAACTTTTGATTCTCCGGTCTCCACTACTGTTCACCTTTGCTACATTTCTTCTAAAATCAGAAGTTTTTGCTGGTTCAAGTAGCAAAGTCTACATGATGTATAATGCGCATGCATGTTTTCATTTTAACTAGTAATCACGGACTAACTTTCCACTTTTCAGAGAGATCGCGTTTTTCAGATCCCGACTAAACTTCTCTCCATCCCATTACACCATGAAGAAGACCACATCCACAAATGGCCACCAAACAAGCTATCCGAAAACATAATGAAATGTCTGATCTTCATTTTCATGCGACTTCTTCGAACATCCAGAGCAATGGAGCTAGAGAAATCCGGTCCTATTTCGCGCTCGACTAATTTTTCTCACAGCTTCAGGGCCGATACAAGCTCTAATTCAAGATCAGGCCTTAAATATCCGAAAGACTCGCGCCAACAAGATCCGTACGGTATTTTTGATTCGGAGGAGTCGATAACAAGGGATATTGGAGCTTACAAGAACTTGGTTAGATTCACATCAACCTCTATGGAACTTAAATGCATCAAGAATTCAAGATCTGTTTCTTTATTCAAGAAATTGAAGTGAGTAACAAGATAAATACTAAACCAACTTATTTATATATCATTGATCTTTTGAGATATTATATGACTCATTTATGTTCTTGAAATTAATCCAGGATTTTGATGGAGGGTCTTGAGAAGGTGGACTTGAGGTTGTTGAGTCATCAACAAAAGCTTGCATTTTGGATCAACATGTACAACGCTTGTATCATGCATGTACACAATTTTTTTTGTCCTATAATCTTTCAATTTGCAGTAGTTTTAATTTGTTTGTCGGCATAATTACAAAAACAACCCCTGAGTTTTGGGTAATTACTAAAAAAAAACAGAGACATTTCAGAAATACAAAAAACCTCTTGAGTTTTCATTGTCTTACATTTTTCCCCTGCATAATAATTTCATTTTCAAAAGCCCCACTTACATTTACATAAATATTACAGTTAATCCCTTAAAATTAAGATAGGATCAAACATCAAAGTAGTTTTTGTAGTTTTGAAATTTCTCTAGGTTTTTTTGTAATCACCCCAAACCTCAGGGGTAGGTTTTATAATTATCCCTTTGTTTAAATAGTCTTTGGATTTTTAATTAATTCAGGGATATCTTCAATATGGAGTTCCCTCTGTTTCAAGTCCTGAGAAGCTGCTAACACTGATCAACAAGGTGAAATAAAACACAAATCATGAGACTGTTTCATCATTAGTAGATTAGATCATCGATTTTATCTCATCTGAATCAAAACTATTTTAATTTATTGTATTGTTAGTTGTCCAAATAAAAGCGCTTATTTACTTATAAACTAGTGATTGATTAATCAGGCAACTCTGAACATTTCCGGTAACAGAATCAACGCTCAAGAAATCGAACGTGTTATTTTGAGGAAACCAGCTGGTTCACTAGACCAACAGGTACCTTAATTACTGCATGAACGCCTTCTAACAGTTATATACTTATTCGAGCACGTTCAATTTTGTTGGTCCACCCCATGTGGTGGCCAAGTCAAAAATGGGAAACAATTTGGTAGGCACCGTTTTTTTGAAAAAGAAGAAAAAGAAAGTTGTCCAATTTGGACAAATAGTTGGGCTGAAAAATTGAAAGCAAATTTGAACAAGTAAATGTGGCAGAAATTGTTGAACAAGTTTGCTGCAAGTTTTTTGGCAGCATTATGTATCCTTTGCCTATAAATAGGCATGCTTAGGCAAAGAAGAAATCACACCAAGCAATTAGCATTTTAGCAATTGCAAGAGAAGAGAGAAAATAAAGAGTATAGAGTGTATCTATAAGTGTGTGTTTTGAGTGAAGAAAAAGAGAGAAAAATTAGTAGTAATTTTTCATTCTCACCCAAAATAGCATTCCTACTTTTCTCGGGTATTCCAAGTTGAGTAACTTGAGATATTTTGTGTATCCCCTATTTTTAGGGAGAAATTTTGTAAGCCTACTACACATTTAGTGGAGGATTTATCTGGACTACGGTCTCGTGGTTTTTCCCAATTTGGGTTTCCACGTAAAAATTCTTGTGTCCTATTTTTTATCGTCTTGCACTATTATTCTTGGTTTGGTTCCCATTTTTAATCCGGACTAGGTGGGAAAAGATTTTACTATTTCATTTGTAGGTCGGTGTCATTTATTTTGACACTCTTTCCCAACAAGTGGTATCAGAGCCACGTTGTTGCGGATTAAAAAAATGGAGGAATCGACATCTGTAGGTGGGATGTTCAAACTCAACGGATCCAACTACAATATTTGGAAACCGAGTATGTTGGATCTTCTCTACTGCAAGGATCTTTATTTGCCATTGAAAGGTGATACTGCCAAACCAAAAGATACAAGTGATGACGAGTGGAAAATCCTACACAGAAAAATTGTAGGATATATTCGGCGTTTCTTTGAGCATAGTATTTTTCATCATTTTGCTAATGAGGAAAAGGCTGATGTTCTGTGGAAAAATATTGAAACCATGTTTGAGAGGAAAAATGCCTTGAACAAAGCTTCTATTATTAGAAAAATTGTTCGACTCAGATATACGGAAGGTGCAAACATGACGGAGCACCTAAATGCGTATCGGTCCGATAAATCAATCTACCACAATGAAAATATCCTTGATGATGAAGTAATTGCTTTTTATTCTTTGCTCATTTCGTTACTGGCCGGTTGGGACACGCTTGTGGTGTCGGTCAAGAACTCGGCCCCGAATGGTGAACTGACTATGCAGATGGTCAAAGATTGTCTTCTTAATGAAGAGTCCAGAAGAAAGGAGTTAGAATATTCTACTTCGAGTCAAAAGCTTTAGTAGCCGAAAATGACAAACGGGGAAGGAGCAAGTTTAGAGGTTTTCAAAATAAAAGAGACAAATCCGGGGAGGTCCAAATCCGAAGGACTTCAAATGTCATTATTGTGGTGGTCCAAATCACTATGAGAGAGATTGTAGAAAGAAGAAAAGAGATCAAAAGAATGGAAATAATGAAAACAAGATCGATGACAAAGACACTATCACACAAGTAGCGATTGATGGCGATGTTGTCATCATTTGTGATGATGCTTGTATTAGTTCAGCATGCCAAAGACGACGATGGATTATTGATTCAGGAGCTTCATATCATATCACACCTCATCGTGATATGTTTACATCATACCGGTGGTAGCTTTGGCAAAGTCGAATGGCCAACCATGGTGTGACGGAGGTCGTTGGCATAGGTAACATCATATTAAACACGAGCACAGAAGCGAGGCTCACGCTCAAGGATGTCGACATATTCCTAACATTCGGCTCAATATTATTTCCATGGCAAGCTTGACGTCAAGCTATGACAATCACTTTGGTGAAGGAAAATGGAAGCTCACCAAAGGCTCTCTCATTGTCGCTAAGGTGACGAAGCGCTGAATTCTCTGACACGATGCAAGCGATTATCCAATGGAGAGGTAAATGCAATTGATAAAAGTTCCTCTATTGAGCTATGGCATAAAAGGCTCGGACATCTAAGTCGGAAGGGCTTGGAAGTTCGACCGAGAAAGAAACTTCTCCCGAGGTAACCAAGTATGCCCCTACAAACTTGTGTTGATTGTTTAATTGGAAAACAACACAGAGTTGCTTTCAAGAGTTTTTCACCTTCAAGAAAATCTCATCCACTAGATGGTGCATACCGATTTGTGCTACATGAAAGATAGAAGTCTTGGTGGTGCAATATATTTTGTCACATTTATTGACGATTTCTCTAGAAAAGTCTCGGTGCTTTGCTTTGAAATCTAAAGATCAAGTTCTCAGTATCTTTAAGAATTTTCAAGCAAGTGTTGAAAGAGAAACAGGAAAGAAGTTGAAGGCGAGTCCGTCTTGACAATGGTGGTGAATACCAGGGTCCATTTGAACAACATTGCGGGGATCATGGAATCAAGCTTGAGAAGAGTGTTCCAAAACTCCTCAACATAATGGCGTAGCGAAAGGAGCGATGAACAGGGGACAATTTGTGAACGAGTCAAATGTATCTTTGTCACATTCCAATCTACCCAAATCCTTTTGGGGTGAAGCAATGAGGATCGCAGATTGATCTAATCAACCTTTCTCCATCAGCTCCTCGGGTGGCGACATTCCGGATAGAGTTTTAATTTCGAAAAGATGTTTCTTACAAACACTTGAGAGTGTTTGGTCTGCGAGGCGTTCGTGCATATTCCAAAAGATGAACGATCCAAGCTTGATGATAAGACCAAGTCATGCATCTTCTTGGGTTATGGCCATGAAGAATTTGGCTATAGGTTATGGGACCTATCAAGAAGAAAGTTATCGAAGCAGAGATGTTGTGTTCTTGAGGATCGACAATTGAAGATACCAAACAGATTGAGAAATCGATTCAAACCAATATGTTCGATGACGTAGATCCAGTTTCTTCTCCTAGAAACCGAGAATCATGGGGAGGTGCGTAAGAGCAACACCATGATACAACCGGTGATGTCCTCCGGTTCCACCACCGAAGATACGGCTAGAAGGTCCACGACAAAGACAACCTTCAACGGATATAGCCCACATGAGTATGTAATGCTCGCGACGGGGAGAACCACGAGTTTTGCAGAGGCCATATCACATGATCAGAAGGATATGTGGATGGAGGCCATGAAAGAAGAGATGAACTCTTTGCAAGAAAATCACACCTATGACCTGGTGAAGCTACCAAAAGGTAAGCGTACTCTGAAAAATAAATGGGTGTACAGGTTGAAGACTGAAGAACAAAGCTTACAACCAAGGTATAAAGCTAGGCTGGTTGTGAAGGGTTTTAGTCAGAAGAAGGGTGTTGATTTGAAGAAATTTTCTCACGATGGTGAAGATGTCCTCAATCGAGTTGTTCTCGGTGTATTTGCGATTTGAATGGAAATTGAACAACTTGATGTGAAGACTGCATTTCTTCATGGAGATTTGAATGAAGAAATCTATATGGATCAACCGGAAGGATTCAAAGTCAAAGGTAAGGAGAACTTAGTATGCAGGTTGAAGAAGAGCTTGTACGGCTTAAAACAAGCTCCAAGACAATGGTACAAGAAGTTTGACTCCTTCATGATCGACCATGACTACAACAGAACCGATTCGATGTGTATTCTTTAAGAAATTCGGTGATAATGATTTTATCATACTATTATTGTATGTGGATGATATGTCGATTGTAGGTCATGATGCAAAGCAAGATTGAGAAGTCAAGAAAGAACTTGGCAAGTCTTTTGCGATGAAAGACTTAGACAGGCTAAGCAAATCCTTGGGATGAAAATCTCAAGAGACAGGGGCAAGTAGGAAGCTCTAGCTATCTCAAGAAAAGTACGTTGAGAAAGTTCTTGAAAGATTCAATATGAGCAAGTCAAAACCAGTCAGTACTCCACTTATGCGGGTCACTTCAAGCTAAGCGGCGCAATGTCCCACAAGTGAGGAAGATAAAGCGTAAATGCAAAAGGTACCATATGCTTCGCGAGTTGCGCGATTTGATGTATGTTATGGTATGTACTAGACCTGATATTGCTCATGCAGTTGGTGTTGTTAGCCGTTTTCTCTCTAATCCAGGGAAAGATCACTGGTCTGCAGTGAAATGGATATTGAGGTACTTGAGAGGTACTTCTAAATATTGTCTAAAATTTGGTGATGACCAAACTGTACTAGACGGATTCACAGATGCAGATATGGCTGGTGATATTGATTCCAGGAAGTCCACATCCGGATACCTGATGAGATTTGCAGGGGGAGCTATCTCTTGGCAATCGAAACTTCAAAAATGCGTGGCATTATCCACAATCAAGCAGCAGTATATTGTCAGAATCTTAAGCTTGCAAGGAGATGTTGTGGTTGAAGAAGTTTCTACAAGAATTAGACTTGAAACAGGAAAAGTACACGCTCTACTGTGATAGTCAGAGCGCAATCCACTTGAGTAAGAATTCTTCTTTCCACTCAAGGTCAAAACACATTGATGTGAGGTACCATTGGATTCGGGACGTGCTTGATGAAAAGTTGATGCAACTTGAGAAAGTTCACACTGATGAAAATGGCGCCGATATGCTGACAAAGTCTTTACCAAGAGATAAGTTTGAAGCAAAGCAAGTTTGGTTGATTTCCCACATGAGGTGGAGGGGGAGAATTGTTGGTCCACCCCATGTGGTGGCCAAGTCAAAAATGGGAAACAATTTGGTAGGCACCGTTTTTTTGAAAAAGAAGAAAAAGAAAGTTGTCCAATTTGGACAAATAGTTGGGCTGAAAAATTGAAAGCAAATTTGAACAAGTAAATGTGGTAGAAATTGTTGAACAAGTTTGCTGCAAGTTTTTTGGCAGCATTATGTATCCTTTGCCTATAAATAGGCATGCTTAGGCAAAGAAGAAATCACACCAAGCAATTAGCATTTTAGCAATTGCAAGAGAAGAGAGAAAATAAAGAGTATAGAGTGTATCTATAAGTGTGTGTTTTGAGTGAAGAAAAAGAGAGAAAAATTAGTAGTAATTTTTCATTCTCACCCAAAATAGCATTCCTATTTTTCTCGGGTATTCCAAGTTGAGTAACTTGAGATATTTTGTGTATCCCCTATTTTTAGGGAGAAATTTTGTAAGCCTACTACACATTTAGTGGAGGATTTATCTGGACTACGGTCTCGTGGTTTTTCCCAATTTGGGTTTCCACGTAAAAATTCTTGTGTCCTATTTTTTATCGTCTTGCACTATTATTCTTGGTTTGGTTCCCATTTTTAATCCAGCTAGGTGGGAAAAGATTTTACTATTTCCGCTGTGTCGGTGTCATTTATTTTGACACTCTTTCCCAACAAATTTTTCATACGAGTGTGCGAAAAAAATTCAATCTTTAGAAAAAGTGATTCACTGTAGAGAAGCGAAAAGTAGTTGAGAATGAGAAGTTGGTATTATTTGCTAGTTGAAGCTAAAAGTTGATAAATAAAAAGGAGTGTTTGGTGTTAAAGTGTTTTATTTATGTGTAAAAATCAAACCGAGAGATATAAATAGATTTTGATTAAATTATGCGAGAATTAGAAGACAAGTTAGCATTCAAAACATCGAAAATAAAAATATTTGACAATGAGATTGTTTGTGGAAAAAAAATTAAAAGTACTTATTTATTTGGAAAAGTCAAACCAGAAGAAAAATCAGAAATTAAAAACACATAGAGTGTGATTGGTTGTGAGAAAATTTTCAAAATTTTCATAGGGTGTGATTGGTTGTGAGAAAATTTTCAAAATTTTCATTTGTGAGAGAAACATTTTTAGAGAGTGTGATTGTTTGTGAAATAAGTCAATTTTTTCTAAAAAAGAAAATGTCCTTTATTTTTTAAATTAACTCATTTTTCTCTTTCATTTTCACATTTTCCAATACCTAACTATACTATTTATTTCTCTCTCTTTCTCCTATTCATATAAATATATAATTTCGATAATTTCTTTAATTTATCACAATTTTGTTATTTTTCTCTTAATCTTGATAACAAAAGGTATAAAATGAGACCCGCTTATTTTTGGTTCAATTTTTTTATTTTTTATTCAATTTTCTTAAATTATGTTTTACATTATTATTTTCACAGAAAAATTCACAAATAATCAATATCTCTAAAAGATTTTCCATCACATCAATACAATTATTATTTTTTCTCTATCCATTCTACTTTTATATTTCCACCACTATTTACTCAGAAAATGAAAGTGGACGGAACGAAAGCACAACCAATTACAGCCTTATCTGTTATCTTTACATTATTTCCCTACTTTTAGATTTTAACTAAATAAAACTAGTTGGCATTTGCAAATACTAAAAAATAATTTTTTCAAGCCAAAAGCCCAGAAGCATATTTTTTAGTAACTGCGAACACTCCTTTAAGTGTTTGAAAACACTCCCATAATCTGATGGATTCCTAGCTGCTGCTTAGATTTCCTGGAAAACCGAAAAAATCGACGCTAAAGAGATGATAGTTCACGAACTGTACGGACTTGAGACTCCTGATCCAAACATCCCGTTTGCCTTGTGCTGTGGCACTCGTTCTTCTCCAGCAGTAAGTTAATCAACTTTCTTTTTCTCCAAATTTTCTTCTTTCTATTTAATTAGAAGATAATTACAAAAACTACCCATGAGGTTTGGATTAATTACAAAAAAAAAAAAACAGAAAAGTTTCAAAATTACAAAACAACCCTTAATTCAGCCTTTTTTTTTTTGAAAACAAAAGGAAGAACTTCCATTAATAAAGCAGATCGACCTGCAATTCATTACAGATAAAGAGGGGAGAATCATCTCGCCACTCTTTGACACCAGACATAGAATACGATGCTCTAGTTAACACATGAGCAACACTATTCGTTGATCTCTCAATAAAAAACAAGACACATTTGGAATATTGACCAATAATATTACCAATATCCTTACCAAAGGAAGAGACCGACTGGAAAAACATCCAACTACTTATCAAAGGATAAGACAAAACACACTTGTCAAAGTGACAAGAAAAATACCAACAGAAATACATAATTGCTGCTAAATACCACACCCGTGCACACCGCTACCTGTCATCGTCGGTGGGGAAGGTGCGAGAATCATAAAGAAGAAACAGAAAACAGAAAAGCAAAAAAAAACATAAATTAACCTAAAACAAAACAAAAGCTCTCCTCCATCCTCCCAAGGAGGAAGGATCCTCCCAATTCCCATGGAGGGAGGATAAGGGCTTTGTAAATTCACTTAAAACCTGCTAATTGGAGATCTTTAATTTTGACAAACCCCAATTGCATTGGCCTTGTCTTTTCCCTTGATTGACCTTTAAATGTTAGGGAATAAGTATAATATTTTTAAAAATGGTATTTGATATGTTTTTGCTTATGAATGGGGTAAAATGTAATACAAAATCAAATCTGATCAAGGGGATTTTTGTAATCAGGACTTTTTTTTTTCTTTCTTTTTATATATTTCAATTTATTTAAAAGAAGAGGTGGTCTCCTGTCAGACGGTCTAACGGATCTAATCCGTTAGACGGATCTCCAATAATACTAATTACCCTACCCAACCCAAAAAAAAAAAAAAAAATCAAACTAGTCTACTCTCTCATCTCATTCCTCTCTCGTTTCTCTTCACCAATTTATTCAACCTCATCTCGCAAGCCACTGCAATTAATCAAATTCTAGAAAAGATCCGGTTGTTAAATGATGACAAGATTTGTATGCAGTACTTTTTAAACAAAATATTGGATCGCATGATCCAAGCTACAACCATGCAACAACTTATGCAAACAATTAAAGAAATTCATGTTTACATGTATTTTTTTTAGGGAGATGTTTACAGGTATTTAATCAAACAAAATAATAACAACTTCATCTTATTTCCACAATATTCAAGCTAGGATAAGAAACTTGATTAAAGAGATACGTAATTGCAAAAAGTATGTAAAAATCAAGTTGTTTCTATATGTTAATCGTAATAATTGTGTTAATTATATTTGTGCCCTCAATTACTAAATCTTTCGGCAAATACCTTAATACATTTTAGGGGAACTACTAATACGTTTCACTGAGACTACTAATACATTTTTCAGAAAAGCTAATACTTTCAGAAGGACCAATAAAATACTGTTCAAAGAACTATTAATACTTTTTCGAGGGACTGCTAATATTTTTCGAGGGACAACTAATACATTTCGGGAGAAAAAAGTTAATTATATTTATGAAAACTACTAATACTTTTTCGATGAACTACTAATACTTTTTTGAGGGACTGTTAATACATTTCAGGAGTATATTCATAAGAAATATTAAACTACTCTTCAGGGAACTACTAATACATTTCAGAATAACTGCTAATACTTTTTAGAAGGACAGCTAATACTTTTCAGAAGGATTGTTAATACATTTCAGGAGAAAAACTTAATTATATTCAGGGCAATTACTAATACATTTCAGAAGAACTGCTAATACATTTTAGAAGGACGACTAATACTTTTCATAAGGACTGTTAATACATTTCGGGAGAAAAATTTAATTTATTTCCAGGAACTACTAATACTTTTTCGAGGAACTACTAATACTTTTTTGAGGGATTGCTAATACATTTCAGGAGTATATCTAGGAGAAATACTAAAAAACTCTTGAGGGAACTACTAATACATTTCAGAAGAACTGCTAATACTTTTTAGAAGGATGACTAATACATTTTAGAAGGACTACTAATACCGATACTCCCTGAAAACTAATAAAACCCCACTGCTAATATTACGAAAATACCACCGGATCCGCGGGTCAGATCCGTCTAACAGGTCAGACCCGTTAGACGGTCTGACAGGAGTTTTTGTGTTAAAAGGAAGGGGGATTTTTGTAATTTTCAAAAACCTCTGTTTTTTTTTTGTAATTATCCCTTTATATAATTTGATCCAATTTTTTGTGTATATTTTTGAAATCTTGATCATTTTAATCCATAGGTAAAAATCTACACAGCTGAAGGTGTGACAGCTGAACTGGAAAGATCAAAACTAGAATATCTCCAAGCTGCAATAGTGGTTACAAGCACCAAGAAAATAGCAATTCCTGAGCTTGTGCTGAAGAACATGCAAAATTTTGCACAAGATTTGGAGTCATTATTGGAGTGGATGTGCCACCAGTTGCGGCGTCGGGCTCCTGAGGAAATCGATCGTCAATTGTTTGAGGGGAGTTGATGGTGGCAAGGTTGTGCAGAAGATACCTTATAACTCTGAGTTTCAATACTTGTTGGCCATATCAACTTAAATTTCCTCATGATCAAAAAAAAAATAATTAGTAATAAGTTTGTTTGTATGCTCTACAATTTTGTAGCAACTAACGAAACATAATTTGTTTCCTTCATAGGGAAATTGTTATGACTGACTGCAGGACAAACCGCTTGCTATGGGTGTCAAATTAGTATTAGGGATAATTATAAAAACTATCCTTGTGGTTTGGGTTAATTACTAAAAACACCTGAGATGTTTCAAAGTTAAAAGACAAAAAAAACTCTTGAGTTTTGATTTTGTGTTAAGTGTAAGGTGATAGTGGCAAAACAAAAAAGAATGGACTAAATGTGCAATCTAAAAAAAAATGTGTGCAAACTGCAAAATAATCACATTTTTTTAGGCGAAAAAAAGAACTTTTATTACGATAAATCAAACGATAAAGGATTAACAATACAAAGAGGTGGAACACTCCACACTGACGAGCTATCAAAAGAAAAAGATTCTTTCGCTAGCACATGAGCAACCTCATTACCACTTCGACGTACAAAAGCCACTGAAATATTTGGTTCTCCTTGCAATAAAAAACGACACTCTTCAATCAAGTTATCGTATTCCGAAACACCCGAATCCATAGAAAAAATACCATATATTACGCATTTAGCGTCTGATTCCACCACCGCTTGACGCAAACATAACTACTTAATCCACGAAAGGGCTTCCCGAACTCCGATAGCTTCAGCTTCTTTAGGCGCAAAAATTCCTGGGAAAGTGATTGTTCTAGCCACCACAAATTCACCCTTATCATCTCTAACCACCATTCCAATATATGTAGCATTCCGTTCTAAACTCAGTGTTGCGTCGACATTACATTTGAACTGTAAGCGATTAGGTTTACTCCATTTAGCTGTCTGGGCACATGGATCTGCTGCTCTGAATGTCTTCTCTGTACCAGATCCAAAATTTGTTGCACACCATTCTGTTAAATAATTGACAGCAGCATGCAGAGTCTCTTTTGCTGAGGCGTGGACATTGTTCCAAAATTCATTATTCCTTTCCCTCCACAAACTCCATAACACCATAAGGCATTTAACTTTTTTCCATTCATCCATACATAACAAACAATTGGCAACAAAATCCATAACAGACTCATTCCCTTCAGCCCATTCCTCCACCAAATCTCCCATACCAGCAACCCTCCAAACAGATACACTAAATGGACAATTAACAAACAAGTGTCATGTTGTTTCTACCTGATCTTTACACAATTCACACTTCAAATCCACAGATAAATGTCTTCGATTTAGATTAAACCTCGTCGGTAGACAATCACGACACGCCCTCCAAATAAAATGTTTAACTTTTGCTGGGATTTTAAGTTCCCAGATTTTACTCCACACCCCAGAATTATCCACTGCACCATTATCATTCAGATTCACAGCTACCCTATACCCACTCTTTACCACATACTTACCCTTTTTATCAAAGTGCCAAACTCTCCTATCTTCCTCCAATCCATTTGTGAGTGGAATACTAGAAATTAATCTCGCATCTCTATCACAAAAGAATTCTTCTAACAACTCCACATCCCATTGCTTGCACCCGGGGATAAACAAGTCGCACACCTTTATATTACTGATCCCTGGATTGATAGGGGTTGTAATATAGAAATTATCAGCATCCCTAAGCCATGGTTCCCCCCAGACATTAACATTCATTCCATTTCCAATTTTCCATCGAGTCCCTTTTTGTAGCACGACTAGAGAATTCCAGACACTTCTCCAAATAAAACTAGGATTTGATCCTAGCTTTGAATTCAAAAAATCCCCTCTAGGGAAATATTTATCTTTGAAAACCTTTGACACAAGCGCATCTGGATCCGTCAAGAACTTCCATCCTTGTTTCCCCAACAATGCCATATTAAAACTCAACATCTCTCTAAAACCCAAGCCACCCTTCTCTTTTCTGTCACACAATTTTTTCCAACTCAACCAATTTAATCCTTTGGTCTTATCTTTATTCGAATTCCACCAGAAAGAATTCAACATGTTCTCAATTTCATCCAACAATGAAGTTGGTAACAAAAAAGTGCTCATCAGGTATGTTGGAATAGATTGTGCTACTGTTTTAATAAGAATTTCTTTACCTCCTTTGGACAATGGCTTATCATTCCAATGCTGAATATGGTTCCAAATTCTATCTTTGATGTGCCGAAATACATCCTTCTTTCTTCTACCAATCAAAGAGGGGAGTCCAAGATATTTACCTGTATTAAGAAGCTGCCACACGTTTAAAAATCTGCAAATATTGTCTCTATCCTGCTGATTGGTATTATTGTTGAATAATATCCCCGACTTATAAAAATTAAGAACTTGGCCCGACGCATTTTTATACGTATCAAGAATTCTTTTCATCTGGTTGCATTCCTCAATAGAAGCCTTGAAAAATAACAAGCTATCATCAGCAAAAAGAAGGTGTGAAATTGAAGGTGCCCTTTTACACACTTTCGCCCCATGAATCAAGCCTTTTGCTTCCGCATCTTTAATCAAGAAAGAAAGACCCTCCGCACAAATAATGAATAAGTATGGCGACAATGGATCACCCTGTCTCAAACCCCTTCCCGGCACAATCGGGCCAATGAATTCATTATTTACCCCAATGGAATACCTAACAGAGGTAACACACAACATAATCCATTGCACAAATTTCCTTGCAAACCCCATCTTCTTCATAGTATTTTCCAAAAAATCCCAATTAACAGTATCATAAGCTTTGCTAATATCAATTTTCAGCGCCACATCACCATACTTGTTTTTTGAATTTCTCTTCATGTTGTGGATTAGTTCAAAGGCAAATTGAACATTATCAATAATGGACCTACCTGGAACAAAAGCCGATTGATTATTGGAAATTATTTTCGCCACAACTCATTTAAGCCTATTAGCCAAAACCTTAGCTAATATCTTATAAATGACATTACTCAATGAGATAGGCCTCCAATCTTTCATACTGCACGGATTTTTTATTTTCGGAATTAACACCATATTGGTATCGTTTAAATCATCTGGAAATCGCCCTATTCTAAGCCACTCTTTACATCCTCCGAAAATTTCTTCCCCAATTAGAGGCCAAAATTTCTGATTAAAAGCCGGATTGAAACCATCAGTCCCGGGGGATTTATCTGGGTGCATCTGCTTAATTGTCTTTGTGAACTCAACAAATGAGAATTTACATGTCAAAGCTTGATTCTGCTCATCCGAAATAAATGAATTAATTGTATCAACCACCGGTTCAATATGGCAAGCACCACTCTTAAACAGAATTTCATAGAAATCCCGAACAATACAGCTGATTTCTTTCTGATCTTCATGCCAAATGCCAAACTCATCCTGCATTTTATCAATCCAATTTGTCTTTTTCCGAGACGACGCAAATCTATGGAAAAAACGTGTATTATTATCACCTTCTTTTAACCAATGGACTTTTGCTCGTTGTTTCCAATAACTTTCTTCCTGCGTTAGAAGCACAGTCAGGCGTGATCTAGTGTTCGAGTACAACACCAGATCGTCTTCTCCATCCTTATTTCTTAGCTCAGGTAACAATTTTTTACAATTCTCAATCTCTTCTCTAAACAAAAGCCTCTGCTGCTTTCCCCATAGGCTTAACTTTTCAGCACAAAATTGCAGTTTTTGCTGAATAGTAAGCCCCAACGACCACTCCCAAGCACCTTGAACTACATCTTCCAGCCCTTCCACTTGAAGTCAGCGATTTTCAAAACGAAATTTTCTTTGTACTTGTTGGACTCGTCTAATGCACGTTTGCAGCAACAACGGAGAGTGATCAGATATTGGCGCCACTAAATTTGTTAAACTCAAATCCTGAAATAAATGAAACCAATTCGAGGTCGCCATTGCACGATCAATTCTTTCCTCCACCGCATTCACACTCTCTTTTCCTCTACTCCAGGTATACGGATACCCCTGAAGCGGAAGATCTATCAATCCACAGTCCATCACTACTTGTCGAAACCCATTGAATAACCAATTAGGATGATCGACTCTCCTTCTTTTGTCTTCCGGATGCAAAATATCATTATAGTCGCCAATGCAGCATCATGGTAAATCAGATTGTGCACTTAACATCCTAAAAAGATTCCAAGAATTTCGTCTTTGGGCTCTTTCCGGCATCCCATAAAACCCCGTTAACCTCCACGTACCAACACCATCCTCCGCAACTTCCGTATCGATATGATTTTTGGAAAAACTTTTAATAGACACCATATTATCGGTCCTCCACAAAATGCATATTCCACCACTACGACCTAAACGATCAACCGTAAAAAAATTTGCGAAATTTATTTTTCTTTTAACTTCCTCAACTTTATTAGAATGAGCTAAAGTTTCAAACAAAAAAATAATGTCCGGTTTGTTAGCTCTAACGAGCTCCCGGATACAAGGAATTGCCTGGGGGTGGCCTAACCCCCGGCAATTCCAACTCAAGACGATCATTGGGTTCGACGGCCTGAAAACCAGGACCTGCCGTTACAACATTCGAAATATCACGCACCATTGTACCATCCCTCTATTTTGGGCCTTGATTTTCTTTGTTTTCTGATTGGATTACTAACCCATTTGGGCCTCGTCGTCGTTTCCTATCTTTTCCTAAAGCAAAGCCCAGCAGCTCCTCATTACCATCATTTAATACCTGCATATTCGTAACTTCTTTTCCTTTATCCAAATCCCGACCGTTACGAGAAATACTAGGGGTTCCATGTGTAACTGATCCCCGAAAATCTCTCAATCCCTGATTTCTCGCGATAATTGAATTTTGAATTTCAGAAAACCTCTCTCCAACTTCGTCTGCCTGAAAATTTTCCGGCGAACTCCGATCATTCATTCCCCCGTTCACATCATCTTCATGAAGCCATCTCTCTCCTTCCTGGTTCGCGAAACGTCTATTTGGAGCGCGCAACCACACACCCCATTCCTTCTGCGTTTCTCCTTCAGGACCCGTAATTCTTTTATCATAGAACCGCTCGCCATGTCCCATAAGACCACAAATATAACAAAAAACACCCAATCTCTCATACTTGAAGCTCACCACAGACCAATCCCCATCCTGACATTTGATTTTTTTGAATCGTTTTAGCGGAAGTCGGACATCAATAAGCACTTTTATTCTCATATAATTACGTCAGATGGTAGAATTATTATTGTTGTCATACTCAATGAATTTTCCGACGAAATCTTCAAGTTGTTTCCCCACGCTTTCTCTCATATATCCAATAGGTAAATCGTGGATTTGAATCCAAAACTTAGTAAAAGACAGAGGGATCGAAGATGGCACATCCCCTGTCTTCAACTTATGCAACAATAATAAGTAATTATCAAAGAACCACGGGCCTCCATCCCACACCCGATTAAGGTCTGCCTCCTGGTAGAAGCGAAATAGATAGTGTTGGGCTCCAATTTCCTTAATATTAATGCCTTTCGATGGACGCCAGATATTCGCCAACCGATTTTTCATCACAAAAGTATTGATACCTTTCTCCGTTAAGAATCGACCAATGAGGCACAAACTAAAATCCTGATTAATTTTATGCTCTTCACCTTCATCCAGAAAAATGCCTTTTTCTTCTTCATCATGCAACGATAACTCCGATAAATTTGGTTCCATCATGAAAAAAACACTCAAACATGAAGATAAAACTTTCCAACTAAACACTCAGATCACTCTCGAAAGATGAGAGAAGGAACATAACTCTCGAAAGATGAGAGAAGAAATTATGGAATTATGTACTGTTAAAAATCACGACGCAAAATAATCACGTTGATGCATACAGAACTTAAACTCTATCTTGACCAACATAAGGACCAAATTTGAAATTTTTCCCGCACACTTCCACATTTTAATATATGGAGAGAAAAAATTCCTAACTTATGGGCAAACACACACATCCAAGTGATATTCAATTACGAGGTAGTCTTACACCAGACCGTCTCATAGATTTATGTTCATAAGATGAGTCTTACAAAACACAAATATATGGGTATGTTTTATGGATTTGGGTTTGAGTTGAAATTTTAATTACAAATACGATCCGTCTCATGGATTATATTCATGATACCACCTTATAGTGGCTTATACAAGTTTTTGCCTTTAATTATATGGCTCACCAAGTATAAAAACAAATAACCTTAGCTAACTAAAAACTAGGAAGCTATAATAGAAAGTAGATTTTTGAGTTTGATCATAATCCTAGACCAAACAAAATTTAATGCCCGAATCACTTGGGGTGAAGATTATCTTGTGGACTTTTGACTTTTCATATTTCACTTTGATTTTTTCTTTCTTCTCTGCTAGTCTATGCTAAGTGACTACATGATATTAAAAATAAAATCTTGACATATTATATAATAACTTATAATCTCATTTGAAAATTTTCTATTAACAACGGCTTTTAACCGATGTCTTAAAGACTTTTTTTTTTACTTTTTTTCTTGTAATGTTAATAACTTTTAATCTCATTTGAAAAATGTTTATAAATGTGCATGGTTTTCTCGAAAAGTGGTGGTTATCCATAAGTGTTATGATTAATCTAAGTAATTACACCTTCTAGTATATATATATGGATAAACAAGACTCAAAAACCAATGTGGGTAAGGCTTTAACCTTTCAAATCCATTTACATAATATACATCCGTGTGACCAATTTCACATATCAATTTTTCACTTACGGAGATTCGATTTTGAGAACTTAATAACTACGATCATTTACTTGGAACGTAAATTCATAATATACCAACTAACTCATCTAGAATTATATATTTAGCCATCGAAAATTTATCAAAGTCGGGTCAATCCCACTTTATCAAAATTAATTAAATTTCCAACTTGCACAACCATGAGGATCTATATGAGATCTTTTTTATACTAATTAATAGCACATCATATACGCCCCCGTAGCATAGCTTAACTGGTAAATGACCTGGGTGATATGATGTCCGCTCACGAGGTTCGAATCCCCCTGGTAACAGGTTGGAGGAGAATTTCTTGTGTGGTAACTCAATCTAAAACAACTTAGGACCCTTACTCGTTGAGGCATATCCCGCGATTCACCTCCTCCACAAAACTCTAGAGGCGGGACAGTGGGAGCCCTCAGGGATGGATTTAATAGTCCATCATTGAGGTGGTCTTATGTGAGAGTGAGACGGTCTCATAGACTTAAATTCATAAGACGATCCTACAAAGCACAAAAAACATGGTCTTTTTTATGGGTTTCGGTTTAGGTTGGAATTCTAGTTACATGTAGAATTCATCTTATAAACATTTTCCATGAGACCTTCTCATACAAGTTTTCGCCCCCATCATACAAATTGAGTCTTCAATACCTTCTAGCACCCTAAACTAAATACTAAAAGCACTTTTGACTTTTCCAAGATCAGAAGCACATCACCCTTAGCTTTTATAGTTTGATCAAATGAAACAGAAACAAAAATAAATGTTTGATATATGCAAACACTTAAAAGTAGTTTTTTTTTTCCCACTAAAAATTGAGAATCACTCTTTTTAAATGTTTGCAAACACGAGCTTCTTTTGGACTAATTGACCATCATATACAAGTTGAGTCTTCAATACCTTCTAGCACGCCAAACTCTGCCCTGGAGACTAGCTAGTATTCTTCCTTAACGTAGCTATAACGGCAGCATACGTGTTGAATAATTTGCAGATTTTCCCCCTTAATCTCACTATATATAACTGCAGTTCCAGTCACCCATTTTCTCCATCAATTTCTGTAAAATATTCAACTCAATAAGTAGCTACCATGGCTAATCTTATAATTTTGCTTTCTATTTGTATTTTGATTAATACCTTTATTAACTCTGTTGCTGCCCTTTCCTCCTGCAATGGCCAATGTCAAACCCTAAACGACTGCTCAGGCCAATTAATCTGCATTAATGGAAAATGCAACGACGATCCCGACGTCGGGACCCACATTTGCGGCGGCGGAAGCTCTCCTTCCGCCCCCTCTGGCGGCAGCTGCCAGCCGTACGGCACGCTCACGTGTAACGGCAGATCTCACCCCAAATACAGCTGCTCTCCGCCGGTCACCGCCTCCACGCCGGCCAAGCTCACCTTAAACGACTTCAGCCCCGGCGGGGACGGCGGCGGCGCGTCGGAGTGCGACGGGCAGTACCACGGCAACGGGGAACGGATCGTGGCGCTGTCGACGGGGTGGTACGCCGGCGGGTCGCGGTGCCTGCGGACGATACGCATCACGGCTGGGAACGGGAGGAGCACGACGGCGAGAGTGGTGGACGAGTGCGATTCGCGGCGGGGGTGCGACGCCGAGCACGCGTATCAGCCGCCGTGTAGGAACAATATTGTGGATGGATCTGATGCTGTGTGGAAAGCGTTGGGGTTGAATGAGGATTTGGGCGTGGTAGATATTACGTGGTCCATGGCTTAATTTATGACGCAATTAAGACTAAACTTAATGAATAATAAGAGTGATTACCTTTTAACTAATCAGTAATTAGTCCTTAAAATGCAATAAATGGCTTAACTAATCAGTAATTAGTCGAGTGACGGTGGAGGCCGAGCTTTTCTCTGTTTTTACGATCTCTGCTTTTCTGCACGGTGGAGAGCTTTTCTGTTTTTTACAACTTTTAGATTTATTGTTAAGTTGTTAAATTAAAAGGTTTAACCTATAAAGTTGCTAGTTATATTTTTAGATTTATGTTTAAGTTGCTAGACTAGAAAGTTTAACCTATAAAGTTGCTAGTTATATTTTTAGATTTATGTTTAAGTTGTTAGTATATTTTTATATTTAAGTTTCTAGCACTTTTTTTTTTTTGAGAGAAAGTTTCTAGCACTTTTAAAATTATGTTAAAGTTGCTAAAATAAAATTGATAAGTTACCTAAAAGTTATAGCTATAGTGTAATACCATGAAATAAAAAATTGATAAAAATTAAAATTCTCAACACTTTTAAAATTATGATAAAGTTGCTAAAATTAAATTGATAAATTAACTAAAGGTGTTACTTATACCATTAAAATAAATAAAGAATTGAAAAAAATGCCTATACACTCCGATTTTATAATTGTTGTTAAAACTGTTGTTTTTAAGATAAATTGACGCTAATTACAGCGGTGTAACCATCCGTTGACGTAAGGATGAATAAATGTTGTCTTTTGAAAAGATAAGGCGCTAATCGGCAATTACAAAAACATTGTCAAAGAAGAAAAACATGTTGTCTAAAAATAAAATACAGACAACGTTTCAAGAAACTATTGTCTTAGTCCTGAGGGAACTGTTGTCTTTAACAAACAATCCGCTTATAGACAACGGTTAACGAAAATCCGTTGTTAATACTTACAAGGACAACGATTTAGCTAAAATTCATTGCCTTTTGAGTGTTGTTCTTGTAGTGTTAAAGAAATAATTACGAAACTTTCAATTTTTTCGGATATTTGTACCGAGATTGGATTTTATTTCTTGTGTTTCCTTTGATTCTTTCTTCCTTTCCTCTCCTATTTTCTCTTCTTTCTTTCTCCTCCTTTCTTTCCTCTTCTTTTATGTACTTAGTCCGATCTTCTTCCAAACTATTACTCTTCCATCATCTTTTATTCTTTCTTTTTACTAATCTATTACCCACTTCTTCTCCCATTATCCCCACTAATTCCTCCACTTTTATTTTTTTTTCTTTTGTTTTTCTCCATTATCCGTTCCACTATCCCCATTTTCTCTGCTTTCCATTTGTTTGTTTTAAAAATAAAATAAGTGGCCCTGACAATAACACCAACGTTAATTTGCAGATTTCCCCCCTTAAATCTCACTATATAACTGCAGTTCCAGTCACCCATTTTCTCCATCAATTTCTGTAAAATCTTCAACTCAATAAGTGGCTACAATGGCTAATCTTGTAATTTTGCTTTCTATTAGTATTTTAATTAATACCTTTTCCCTTCTAATTAAATCAGGTGATGCCCAATCCTACTGCAACGGCCAATGCGAAACCCTAGACGACTGCTCAGGCCAATTAATCTGCATTAACGGAGAATGCAACGACGACCCGGACGTCGGGACCAACATTTGCGGCGGCGCCTCCTCCGACGGCGGATGCCAGCCGTACGACACGCTCACGTGTGACGGCATATCTCACCCCAAATACAGCTGCTCTCCGCCGGTCACCGGATCCACGCCGGCCAAGCTCACCTTAAACGACTTCAGCCCCGGCGGGGACGGCGGCGGCGCGTCGGAGTGCGACGGGCAGTACCACGATAATGGGGAGCGGATCGTGGCGCTGTCGACGGGGTGGTACGCCGGCGGGTCTCGGTGCCTGCAGACGATACGCATCACGGCTGGGAACGGGTGGAGCACGACGGCGAGAGTGGTGGACGAGTGCGATTCGCAGCGGGGGTGCGACGAGGAGCACGCGTATCAGCCGCCGTGTAGGAACAATATTGTGGATGGATCTGATGCTGTGTGGAAAGCGTTGGGGTTGAATGAGGACTGGGGCGTGGTGGATATCACGTGGTCCATGGCGTAACTTAATAAGACCATTAACTATAATGAATAATGAGAGTGATTTCGAGATTTTCGGGTCTTGTAGATGCTACCTCTAGTGAACTACACTTGGTGCATAACTAATCGGTGATTCCGGTTACCTAATCAGTAATTACTCCATAAATTGCAATAAATGTTTTCACTATTCACTAATTAGCAAACAACTTATGAGATCAATCTTATACTTCAGTGATAGAGACATGTATTGAAATGGTAATTGACATGGGTTTGATCCCATATAATGCATGTCTCTTTCCTTATTATCTCGTTGTACTAAAAAATATTAGCATACAAACTTATAATTGCCTTAGGGAAATAACCAATTTGAAATGAGAAAGTATACCATTTGAAATGAGAAAGTATACCAGATTGCAAGACTTGTGGCGGAATTATTTATTTTTATGGAATAATTAAATTAAAAAATGATTAGTTATTCTTATTTAAAAGTTAAATGTTAATTAGAAACATTTAACCTTCTTAAATAAATACATCCATTACACTAGTCCAGATCCATTTCTTAAAGATAATTCTCCTCACCAAATGTTAATTACATAAATATGACAAATTATTCTTAATTTACTAATTTGATGTAATTATTTTAATTTTTCTGAAATTCGTTAATTGTTTTATAAATTATATTTATTTTTATTTTTTATTAATCAAATTAATTTAATTTGTTATTGCTTTTATAATTTAGTTTAATTTTCAAATATTGAATTTTAATTATTTTACTTTTGGGCCTATTTAAAAAGTATGAAGTGTGGGTAATAAATTAGTTAATTTTAACTATTACTTAGTTATAAGACTAGATTTCTGAAACATGTTAAGTTATAGGACCAAAAGTAAAATTGTCAAGTTTGATGTATGGAATATATGACAAAGGTGGAGTATTTCTATTGATCGGTCATATAGGCCCGAGTTGAACATCCAATTGCTTCGATTTGAATTATCCGGAGAATGCCTTATGTATATTGAGTGTTTGTTTGGGAGCACTTCTGAAATGGACTTTTGGATCCAAAAGTCCATTTTCAATAATAATTCATGTTTGGTGGTTAATTTAGAATGGACTTTTAGATAAGTCACTCCTCTAAAAAGTCCATTCTAGAGAAGTGAGAATATGAGGTTTTTTGAAAAATTCATTCTAGATAAGTCCATTTTCTAAATGGACTTTTCCATAAGTACTCCCAAACAAGCACTGAATATCTATAAAATTTGAAAGTTAAAGGACTGAATATCTAGAAATTTGAAAGTTAAAGGACTAAAATATGAATGTGACAACTTAGAGGACCAATTCTCAAAAAGGTCCAACTTACAGGATTAAAAATCTTATTTTCCCCAAATTTAATTGTGAGAAAAAATGTTTATAAATTATCGCCAAAATCTGCAAATCACTAAAACGCTCCAAAGCCAACTCAGAAAACAACAATTTCCAAGGATTTTTTGAGATGGCCTTTGATGAGAGATTTAGAGTGTGAAGAATATGAGAGGTTGAAGAATATGGAAGAGTAGTGGAAGAAGGAGAAGGATTTCTCCTTGGAGAGCCGACGGTTGAAGAGAAATGAGGGAAAAAGAGATATTTTGGAAAGAGGGGAGAGGGATGTGACGTAATATAGATAACTATTATTTCCCGCCAACACCAAAATTTGGCGTCAATATAATATAGTGACAGATTTTAGTAACAATAAAATACATTGTCACTAATGCACAACACTTTCAATCATTAGTCACAATACATATGTGTGTATAGAGCTGCAAGTGAACCAAGTCGCTCGCGAGCTATTTAGGTTTCGGTTCAAAAAAATATTCGTTTGAGATCGTTCGTCGGGCTTATCGAGCGTAATTCGAGCTTGAACTTTTAAACGAATCGAACTCAAGCTTACAGATATTCGGCTCTAGAGTTCGCGAACATGTTCGTTTACAGGCTTACGAGCCTATATTCGAACTCGGCTAGCGAACATGTTCGTTTACAGGCTCGCGAACTCGAACTCGAACTCGAACTCGATCTTTAACGAACTCAAGTTTGCTTCACGAGCTCAAATTCGAGCAGCTTGAGCAAAGCTCATTAAAGTTTAAACGAGATTTTTGCGAACCGAGCTCGAGCTAAGCTCATTGAAGCTTAAACGAACCTTTTAAGAGCTGAACTCAAGCTAAGCTCGTTGAATATATTAAACGAGTTTTTTACGAGTCGAGCTCGAACTCAATTATGAAGGCTCGAATCGAACTCGAGCCGATCTAAAAACTAAATGAACCGAACTCGAGCCTATTCCTGTTCGGCTCGATTCAGCTCATTTGCAACCCTATGTATGTATATATGTATATATATTTAGTGACAACCTTCTCATTATCACTAAAATTCCCGTCACTAAATTTGTTTCTCTTGTATTATGAGCAAGGGCAGAGGCAGGGGGCACTCCCCCTCCCCCCCCCCCCCACACACACACACACACATTTTTTAAAAAAAAAAATTACAATAATTTTTTTTAAAAAAAATTATTTATAATTTATATGATTTTCTTATTCGACTCATCTCAAATTTATTTCTGGTTCCATCCTTGAGTACGAGTGAAAATGAGTTTAGGGTTATGATTTTTTTTTATCTATTTATGTTAAGCAAGCTGGGTCTGGTTGTGGGTCAGGGGCAGCAGTTTGGGTTAAGATGCCATGAGCTTCATTTGGGTTGGGTTAATTTAGTACTATTATGGACCAAATAACCAAACCTATTAAAAGTTTAAAACCTAGAAGGCTATTACTAATAATATGGCCTTCCTATCTAAACCAATAAACAAATAACCAAACCCTATTAAAACCAAATAAATCACCAATTACAATAACTAATAATAATAACAGAGATTTAAACTAAAGCATGGTTTTAATGTCCTTATTAAATCTATCAATTCTCAATTAATCAAATTGTATCTTAATTCTAAATAAAATCTAGTTAAACTCAATTAACTTACATACCAAAAAAATTAAACAATCTGTTAACTATGGGGATAACTACTAATAATAATTAAATACATTATCACTTAAATAATACGATGATAATAGTAATATTTGAGTTTTTAGTGCATTATGTAAGAGAAACAATAAATACACGAAATCTTTGAAAGTAAAAATATAATATAACTACTTTTTAAAGCAACCAGTTACAAGGTTATTCGAATCTTGGGTGTTACAACCATACACCACTAGGCCACCTTATAAATGACAATATCTGTAATTTTTATATTGTTTTGTAGTTGTTTTTTTCCTTGTTTTATTGTTTAATTGATTTTTCAAATTAAAGTGGGAGATTATTTAATTCACAAGTGCGGTGTCCACAATAGTCAAATCCAAAATCATTACTGCCGGCTTAAAACGGAAATTTTTCATTCAATAATTTTTTTCCAAACCTAATAAGTTATGTTAGAATTCAAGGGTCGAATTCTTAAGTTTTGCAGTGAGTGTTGTGCGAGTGTTGGCAAGAACACCCTAAAGTGTCACCCAATGAAACTTGTATTTTTTGATTCTTTGTTTATTTTATCAATTAAGAAAAATAACCAAAGCATAAAAATGAGAATGAACACAGGGAATAAAAATTTGCACAAGTATAAAAATACTTGTGCGGCGCCACTAAGGCAAAAACAATGAAGTAGAAAGTTGATTACACAAAATAAAGAACAGGACAAAGACTTCCCTATTGTACTTTGTCTTTCAACTCAACCTTCTATCAGAATGTAAGCGAGAAAGAGAACAACTATAACCTATCCCAGATTACAGATTGTCTCTCAAAACTACCAAGAAGATTTAACTTTCAAGAGGTGTTAAGAAAGGTGACGTCAACACCTATCACCTATCGAACACACTTGACACCTCTCCCTCTTCTTGTAAAAACTTTGACTCTTTTTTGAAAACTCCGGTTCTAAGCTCTGGAATCCGTCAAAGTAAGAAAACAACTTGAACCTATCCCAGATTACAAGTCGTCTCTCAAAACTACCAAGAAGAATCAACTTTCAAGAGGTGTTGTAAAAGGTGATGTCAACACCTATCGAACACACTAGGCACCTCTCCCTCTTCTTGTGAAAAACGGTGGACTCTCTTTAATTTTATGATTTATGTGCTCAATCCACAAAGAAATTCGTGCGACTTCATTCCCTTTTATAGATAGATCATATCCCTACAAAAAGGTCATGCAAACAACTTCCAAGTTGAGGGGTTAGTGGGGAGATTGAGGGATGGTGGTTCCTTGAAAATAGGACTTAATTCCTATTATCTCTCAACTCCCAAATTGACCGATCCAGTATCTCAATTCCATGAAATGGGCTGCAAAATTATTAGTATATTTTGTTCTAGAAATAGGCAAAATAATAAGATAAAAACAATTTAAAATTATTAGTTTTGACTCAATAGGTCAACTCTAACAATCTCCCCCTTTTTGCCAATTTCTAAACAAAACCTGCACAAAAACTCAAGACACCAAAATTTCCAAAAATAGCCAGACTCAAACAGACACAAGGAAAATAATTCGCGCAAAAAAAGATCACAAAAAGGCAAGTCCAAGATCAGAACTACTCCCCCTAATCATCATAATTACTTAGAAAGCAATAGAATAAGTATAAAAAGGAGTAGAACAAACACAACCAACATAGGAGGAATCAAACATAAAACAGGGGACTGATCACTCGCTTCAGTTCTAGGAGTGTTGCCACAAGTGTGGGCAACACCTTCACCAACACTTTCAGTACCACTTCGAGTACCAACCATCTGTCCAATCCCTGCACCCTGTTCTCCCCCTGAAACTGTACCAACCTCCTCTTCTTCTCCTATTTTCTCCTCAGACCCCACCACTTCAGTTCCAGTTCCCACCTTACTAGTTTTTGTGCCACTTTCTCCCCCTTTTTGGGCAGAAATCAATCTACTCGTTTCATCCCGAATACGAGTAAAGATCTTTATCTGAGCAATGACATATTGCAAGTGAATTTCAAGTAAGTGGAAAGGAACTAGGACAAATTGTTGTGAGGCAAGGGGTGTGCCAGTAGGTGTGGCAACACCTCCCACCTCACCTATGGGAAGATCCTTAAGAAGGTTAGACTTTATAGGAATAGGGAGAGACAGAGGGGTTAAGGTTTCTTGTTCTTTTAGGTCTGTGCCTTGGGCTTCCAAAATGGAGAAAAAGAGGGAAGGAAATAAGAGAATCGAAAATCTGGAATATAAATGATGTTACAAACACTTGAAATAAATCACAGTATTTATAAGCAAAATAAAGACCAGAAATAACTACCCACTAAGTGCAGATATTTATCTCAAGTTCCAGATATTTAACTCCCCCTCAATTCAACCCACTAACATTAAGCCCCTAAAATTTAGGATAATGGAGAGAAAAAGAATAACCACCACACGTGAATCATTGAAAATCGGTTTATAGAGACAAATCCATTTTGAATCAAATCGATTATGCCTAAAAAAGAAAAAAAAAACCGAACTGAAAAAAAAAAAAGAAAAAAAATGCAGTCAAGCACACAAAAGCTGAAAAAATACCACAAGGTGTTCACAGATAGTGTTGGCCACATCTGGCTAAACACTTCCCAGTTTTCATCAAAACAATCTTCATGGTCATACATCAGATCTTTTAGTGATTTTTCCTTGCATAAATCCAACCATAATGAATCAATGTATACACTATTTTGTGTATTTTTCTCTTCCTTTTTTTTTCATACACACTTAGTGTATTTTTCCTTTTTTTTTTCATACACACTTTGTGTATTTTTCCTCTTTTTTTTCAAGTACACAAAAGCTCTTAATTAACAAGTCATTGTTTCACATGGAACATGATCACAGAAATGTGAAAGATTCCTCAACTACTTTAATGACTATAATCGTGAGCCAAGCTCATGTTTGAAAAACGTTACAATTTTCGCATGGGGCATGATCATACAAGAGATGAAAGACCCCTCAACTACTTAGTAACAAACTTCAAAACAGAGGAGCTAAAGTATGTACAAATATAAGGAAGAAAATGTGCAAGTACGTGTAGTATATTCAATCCGATTTCTGGCCACAAAAATAACTCGAATCCAACTGAAAAGGTTTCACAGATGGCACACCAAATTTGAAAACCCTGAAAATATTATGCAACATGCCTAAAACCTAAAAATAAAAAAGAAAACAAACAAAAGAAATAGGTGTTACGACAAGTATCGTCACACCTCAGACCACACTACACTGTTTCAGCACACAAAGACCAAGAGATTTCCGAAGACTGGAAAATCTCTCAAAATCCAACGATTTAGTGAGAATGTCAGCTATCTGATTTTCAGTGGAAACATGATCAATGCGAATCAAACCTTTCTCCACCAAATCCCGAATAAAGTGGTGCCTTATGTTAATGTGTTTAGTTTGGGAGTGTCGCACCAGATTTCTAGAGATATCTATATCACTTAGGTAGTCACAATACATGGTCAGAATATCACTAGAAATACCATAATCATCAAGCATTTGACACATCCACAAAAGTTGAGAATACAATGAACCGACATCAACATATTCAATATCACTATATTTTTGTACAGTTCATGCATGTTACTGATCCAATGTTTATCCTTAAGAAATTCATTCACATTTTTTGGTTCAACATTCGATGTATGCAAGAAGACTTTAACACATAGAAGAAAAGTAAGACGGTCTAACCATATCTCGATAGTTTGGCCGTTCTTTTCTTCTTGTTCTGATGGGATCTGAAACTTCTCCAATGATTTGAGAAGTGGGATGATCTTTCTGAATTTTCCTTGGAGGAACTCTGTGCACAGGTACAAGATTACCATCCACTTCTGCTGCATTTTCAGAATCTGATAAATTGTGAGGTGTTGTACCAGGTGATACGTCACTTCTGACAACACCTCTAGAACTTCCAGAGTTCTGGTGCATACTTTTACACAAAGTAAACACGCTTTTTTTGTGCTCTTCTTCCTCTACTTTCTCAGCATTAGTGTCATCATCACCTAGGGGGACACTTATAGCTTCCTCAGTTTGTGACTGAAAAACTATACTTTTTCTTTGAACACCCCCTGTTCCTTCACAATGAAGTTGCAAGGCATCCCATGCATCTTTTGCTGAGTTGCAATTTGAAATTACTTTGAAAAGATTCATATCCACAGCCCTAAAAATAGCGCTTAATGCTTTGGAATTAAAACTGGCCAGTTGAACATCATCATTTGACCAATCTATCTCTCTTTTAGGAACTGAATCACCATCAGCATCTATGAATCTTGGAGGAGTCCACCCGGTCATAATAGTTCTCCATGCACGCTCATCAATCGACTTTATGTAGGTCCTCATCTTAACTTTCCAATAGGAGTAGTTAGTTCCATCAAGAACTGGAGGACGAACCATCGAAATTCCTTGATCATCCATCAGCAAACACTGCAAAAAAAACAGGATCTCACTTAGTAGTATCAAGTGTAGGCTCTTGATGCCAATTGTTAGAATTCAAGGGTCAAATTCTTAAGTTTTGCAGTGAGTGTTGTGCAGAGTGTTGGCAACACCTCTAGGTGTCACCCAACGGAAACTTGTATTTTTCAGATTCTTTGTTTATTTTATCAATTAAGAAAAATAACCAAAACATAAAAATGAGAATGAACACAGGGAATAAAAATTTGCACAAGTATAAAAATACTTGTGCGGCGCCACTAAGGCAAAAACAATGAAGTAGAAAGTTGATTACACAAAATAAAGAACAGGACAAAGACTTCCCTATTGTACTTTGTCTTTCAACTCAACCTTCTATCAGAAATGAGAAGAGAACAACTATAACCTATCCCAGATTCTGATTGTCTCTCAAAACTACCAAGAAGATTTAACTTTCAAGAGGTGTTAAGAAAGGTGACGCTAACACCTATCACCTATCGAACACACTTGACACCTCTCCCTCTTCTTGTAAAAACTTTGACTCTTTTTGAAAACTCCGGTTCTAAGCTCGGAATCCGTCAAAGTAAGAAAACAACTTGAACCTATCCCAGATTACAAGTCGTCTCTCAAAACTACCAAGAAGAATCAACTTTCAAGAGGTGTTGTAAAGGTGATGTCAACACCTATCGAACACACTAGGCACCTCTCCTCTTCTTGTGAAAAACGGTGGACTCTCTTTAATTTTATGATTTATGTGCTCGAATCCACAAAGAAATTCGTGCGTGACTTCATTCCTTTTATAGATCACCATATCCCTACAAAAAGGTCATGCAAACAACTTCCAAGTTGAGGGGTTAGTGGGGAGATTGAGGGGATGGTGGTTCTTGAAAATAGACTTAATTCCTATTATCTCTCAACTCCCAAATTGACCGACCAGATCTCAATTCCATGAAATGGGCCTGCAAAATTATTAGTATATTTTGTTCTAGAAATAGGCAAAATAATAAGATAAAAACAATTTAAAATTATTAGAGTTTTGACTCAATAGGTCAACTCTAACAAGTTATTAATCCATTTAGAAATTAGAATGTGAATCAAATATGCATATAACCGTGTAAATCTAAAAAATTGTAAAATTAGCCAAAAGTCCCAAAAGCATTCTGTACAAAAATTTCACGTGTGAAACATAGAAAATGACTAAGCTAAAGCAATTTTTATTTCTAACACTTACAATTTTTCTACCATTTCTTTTTACAATTTCTTGACATTTCTTCACCTTTTTGGAGAATGGTTTGAAATTTCTATTGACTCGCATTCCTTTTTACATTTAATTGAAGTCCATTGGCTAGAAAGAATTAGGTCAGAGTCTTCCCTTAAGAAACATCAAGATCATGACCATACTTTTCATGACTATAAAAACTTTTCCATTTGACTATTTTTTTTATTTTCTTAGGGAAACGATAGATACACGAATATAGCATACATGAATTAACAAAAAATTATTAAGTAATAATTTATATTATCAAAATATTTTATCAATCATTATTATTATTACAAACTAGAAAAAAAATTCTCTGTATTCATTGAAATATATATAAAGTCATAATCTAATTTTGAAGCTTTACCTTTGATTCTTGGGAATTGATTGTATCTCAGTTGGTTGAGCAATTATAACTCAGACTATTGACCTGTGGTCAAATTTCACTAGTCACACCCCTTCAATGATCTGTTAGTCCAAGTGGCTAGGATAATCTAGAGGGAGGGTGAATAGATTATGCCGATTTTTTGCAAATCGCCCTCTTTTTCGAATGAACAAGTAAATGACAATAATGTAAATGCGAAAATTAAACAACACTCGTTGATTTAAAGAGGTTCAACCCACCTGGGCCTAATCCTCTACCACCCCAAGATCTCAGGGATGGATTTCAAAAAAAAAAGATTTTATTAATTACCACAATTAATACAACACCTTGAGGATCACCACAATCCTCTTACAACACCTTCAAGGAGATTACCACAATCTTACTTCACCACCTTTGAAGAGTACCACACTCTTCAAACACCTATCACCTAGATCACCCAAGTGTATTCTTACCACGAGAATACTCACAAGGATGTCTTGTGTTGAATGATGGACAAAATTCAAGATTACAACTCTATGAAACCAATACAAAGATTGAGTGCAAGTGTAATCAAGAATCAAAAAGCAGACCTCAAAGATGTGCAAGTGAAAGTACTTAGACTATTACAACAAGAATGTAAAAATAAAAGCTTGAACAATTTGCGATTTCTTGTTGTGTGTTTTGCTTGTATGTGTTGTGTCTTGTGTCTTCAATTCATCCTCTATTTATAGGGGAAGTCTTCACCAACACAGCTCCCAACATAGGCTCCTCTATCTTCACTTTTGTCTATAAAAAGAAGATCACAAGATGTAGAAATATTGTACAAAAATCAAAAGTAAATCTTCTTTGTCAAAAATTTCAAACAAAGATAACTTTGTTGTCACAAAATAGCATAGGGCGAGGTTGTCTGTTGAAGATTTCGACCGTTTGAAAAAATTAGTGCGATCCAGTGCAAGTCGTCGGGGGACGGCTTGGTCGACGGAGGGTGCGATCGGTCGGCCCCTCGGGACCTGGTCCCCCTCTTGATTTTCTTGACCAAATGAGTTCTGTTTCAATTTTGAGTTCTTGTACAGTACCGATCGACGTATAGGGCGGCCGGCCGACCTCCAATATTAAATGTTGTCCGATTTTTATCAAAAATAAACTTCAAGAAATACTCCAAAAAATTAGTAAAAACATTTTAAATCACTTGGGAGTATTTTGACAAGTGTAAAAACCAATTTAAACAAAACCATCAAAAGTGTTGTCCATTTTTATCAAAAAATAAATTCTAAGAAATACTCCAAAAATTAGCAAAAATATTTTAAATCATTTAGGAGTATTTGGACAACATTTATTATCATTGTTTTGGTATAAAAACTCATTTAAATATAATCATCAAAATCTTGATAAAAACATTTATCTAACATGATCTTATACTAAAAAACTATTGCTTCCTATATTAGCCCAAATTTGGGGAATTTGGGTTCAATTTGTCATCAATTAAAAATCTAAAAGTTATTGTCTTCAATTCGCAAAAATATAAAAGTTATTATCTTCAATTTGCAAAAATCTAAATGTTATTGTCCTCGGTTCGCAAAAAATCTTAAAATTATTGTTTCAAATTTAAAGTGTTTCTCTTTTTGCCAGTGGGATATATATATAGTTAGTATCCTCTTTTTGCAATTTAGTCTAATAAAATATACAATGCCCTTATAAAATAAATTATCACTTTAACTTCAAATGGTTTACATCTTTTTCTTACACTCTTTAAAATTGCCAATTCTCTAACTTAGTTATAAAAATTAAAAAGAAAAATAATTTCCAATAAACCCATGCCAAAAAATTCAAGAAATTAAATTACCTCGCAATGAAATTCCACTTTTAATTTCTCCTTCCTAGAAAGCTATCTAATCCATCAACCCACCAAAATCAAATTGGACTGGTAACTTACTTTCTTCTAGATCCTGCAACACGGCCATCACAAAAATTTAAATATTAAAAAAAAATAAGACCCACAAGAATTTTGTCTAAATTTTCAACATTTTAATGAACACATCACAAGAATTAATTCTGTCTATTTTTTCAACATTTTAATTAACACATGTCATTTAGTTATCAAAATAAAGCAATCTTTTGGGCAATGTAGCAGTCAACATTATCAGTCTCTGCATTTTTTTTATCTCAATGTATCCTTATTTTAAGTATTATTCGTAACTGTATAAAAGTAAATTGTTGGTTTACTAGAAATATAAATAGAACACATGTTCTAGATTTCTAGTTCATTTCCTACCTAGCTATAGTCAGTCAAATATTTGAAAGCAGATTTGGATTAGAAGATTGAGATTTGGTAGTTTCAACTTCATAACAATAAATTAATTGTCTAAAATTAGTTAACGCTATAATTAAGCTCATACAAAAAAGTAAAGTAACAAAGTTTTACGTCAGATGTCTTTCTTATCGCAACTTTCATATGAAGAAAAATCTAGATGAAATTCAAAAATCGTCATCATCATAGGTTTTCTATTTTCATGAAAAATATCATGAGACGATGAGTTGAAATATTATTATAGTCATGTCTCATTACAGAATTAATACTGTGAAATCAATATATAATCTAATCAAACGTGACCCAAAAAATCATCTCTATTATTATAAAAGGAATACATAACATTATATACATGCAAAAAATGGACCAAAGAAACAAAAATATATTCAGGCGAATTACAACATAAAGTTAAATATATAATTGGGCAGAAATAAATCTCATTTCCCCGTCAACATCTAATTGTTTATTATTCTATGTTTTCAACAATTTGGCAACCTCAAATTGACAATTCGTAACAAACATGAAATTCCAATCAAAATCAACCACTCCCTTTTTACAATTCACCCTATATCCATGGAAACACAAATTAATTAATTAATTCGTTAAATAAAATTAATTAAGTAATTTTCAATTGTGGGTTCTAACTACTATATAAACAACGAGCATGAGTCCCTCCTACATAACTTATCCATTCTCACAAACAAATCAAGATTTTGCTAAAGCTAAGAATTAATGATCATGAAACTTACAACTTTTTTCAAGTATTTTTTCTTCATTCTTGTTCTTGTTGCTTGTGTGGCAAAAGCTCAAGAAGTTGGCAAGTTTTTTTTTCTTTTCCTTCTTCCTCATTTTTTATGGAACAATTACAAAAGTTACCCTGAGGTTTAGCATAGTTACAAAAAAACTTAAGTTATATCTTTCAAATTACAAATACCCAATTAAAGTGTTACAAACACCTTTTGAGGTTTATATTTACCTAATAAATAGTCTCTCCTGATGGTGCAATTTGTAAAATACAAACTAATTTTTTGTGATTTTGAAATACAATTGAGTTTTTTCTTCTTTTTTTTTGGGTATTAAGTTAAATCTCAGGCGTAGTTTTTATAATTAACCCTTGTTTTATTTATTTTTTCTCATGTATTTTTTAATTTTTTGATCTGACTAATTAATATTATTGTAGATGATGAAAGGGAGTTTAGTTATGAAGAGGATAGTGAAAATGGGCCGGCCCATTGGGGAGAAATCCACCCAGAATGGAGGGCGTGCAACTCTGGAAGCATGCAGTCTCCCATTGATATGGTGAATGAAAGGGTTAAAATAGTGTCGCATTTGGGCCTGCTCGATAGAACTTATTGGCCCTCAAACGCGACTCTTATTAATCGAGGTCATGATATGATGGTAATATTACTTCCTTTGCTAAAGAATGTTACATTATATTTGCTTTAAAAAAATGTTGCATTTGATTTTTTTTTTTAAATTCTGAAAGGAAAAAAAAGAACGATATAGTGACAAATTTTACTGACGGAAATTTAAATCGAAAAAAATGAATTTTCTTGAATAAACCTCGTGTTTCAGAGGTAAAAGTTTGTATAGTAATTAAGGGTGTTTGACCCAGGTTCGATCCAATGTGAATATATGTGTTATCTTCCCTACTTTCCTCTAATTGTACTTTAAAAAGAAATGATTTTCTAGCTAGAAAATATTCACCATTTGTAAATAGCAGGGACGGAACTAGCTTGTCCTTGACGGGGGCCTTGGCCCCCCCCCAAACTTTTCCTTCTTTGCACTTGTACCCTCAAACTTTTCATTTTTTACACTTATAGCCCCCCAAACTTTTCATTCTTTACACTTATACCCCCAAACTTTTCATTCTTTACACATATATGTGTGTGTGTGTGTGTATGTATCAATATATGTATATGTAGTATTTTAGTGTTTTAGTATTTTTGTCTCCAACCCAGGGGCGTAGTTAAGGGGGCCTCCTGGACCCCCAGCACTCGAATTTTTTTATCCGTTTTTATGTGGAAAAAATATGAAAAAAAATAATTATATATATTTTTTAAAGGAAAAAAAATAGTTGAGCTAGGGCGAAAAATTTGGACTAGGGGTAACTATCCGGGATGGCTACACCCCTGCTCCAACCCAAATTATTGATCAATAACATTTATTGTAAATGATCAGATACCATGATTATTACCTTTAAGTTTGAATAAACTATTGTGGATCTTGATATTTATATCATACTATAAAAATTATGGAGTATACATCTTGATTGGAATTTAGTTATGTATTTTGAAATATTTAATTTAACTACGAATATTGATGCAATTTTTTGATATAATGATAATATATTTAAATATAATTTATCATATATATATATATATAGTTGATAATTCATTATTTAACTGCTAGCGCTCGAGTATCTGTACCGAAAATTTGTGATATTAATACTAATTATACTCATCTCAAACCCTATTAAGATATCATATATACTACTCGTATCCTAAACCTGGAAAAAATTACTCGTACCATCCCATTAGGATCCGAACATGTGTGAGTACTCGTGTCTACTGATCCTTATTACCCAAGTTGGCCCCCCTCAGTCGTAAGTCCTGGTCCGCCCCTGGTAAATAGGATATTTGAGTTGGTTCATACATCTTGATCATACTCTTTTTCTTAATCTATACCTTCGTTTTCATACGAAAATTGCACAAAATAACAAACGTTTTTTCTTAACATTTTTTCTCATTCCAGCATTCCATTTTTTTAATATGGGAGACTAGTGTATAATTTTTTGTCGTCCAAAATTATTAATTAATCTCTAATCTTCAAGTTCCGAACTTCAAATGTACATATACATATACTACATCACCGACAAGGGCGGAGAGAGGACCAACCTAGGCCCCGACCCGCTAATTTTGTTATTAAAAAACATTTATACTAAGAATTTAATGAAAATATTTTAATTAGAATTATATGAATTTTTTAATTTCTTTATTCGTTTATCGAGCCCACCCACTTCTATATGAATTCAATTTTTTTTAAAGAATTTAAAGCATCATTATATGAAAGTATATCGAGGAAAATATTACAATCAGAACAGATAATAACTTTTGTTTTTACTATAAACACACACGTATTTTAAATATTGGTATTATATGTTATGTTTTTGCACTTGTTCACTTGCATAGTTTTTCAAGTTAATTATTATTAATCTCCCATTTTCACTAATTTATATGCTAATTATTTATATATGAATACAGTTAAGATGGCCAGGTGGAGCAGGGCATATCCAAATCAATCGAACCCAATATCATCTTCGGCAATCCCATTGGCACTCACCTTCTGAACACACAATCAATGGCAGGAGGTTGTAATTTTAAATTTTTTTATTTTTCAGAAAAAAAGTTTTCCATCAATTTAAATATCAGATAACCTAATTAACTTAAAGTTTAAACCCAATATTTACAAAAGTAACATTTTATTTACTGGCAGGTTCGATATGGAAATTCATCTAGTCCATCAGAGCAACGATAACCGTACTGCTGTGATTGTGATATTGTACAAAATTGGACGTCCCGACTCTTTCTTGTCCATGGTATACATAATATTTTTAGAGATAATTACAAAAATCACCCCTGAGGTTTAGTCAAATTTCAAACAATCCCAGTTATCTTTCAAAATTACAAATACCCTCTTAAAGTTTTACAAACGATCTTTAGTCAGAAACCTTGTTGAGGATGCAATTTATAAAAGAGAAAATAATGTCAAGGGGTACATGTAATTTTGAAAAATAACTGGTTTTTTGTAATTAGACAAAATACCGGGGTAGTTTTTATAATTAATCCATATTTCTATCCCGTAGTACTTGTGCCCACTTGAATTTTATGTCTATCTCTAGCTAACTATTCGTGACGGTTTATCTATCTTTATTTTCTTTTAATTTCAGATGAAACGTAATTTAGAAGCAGTTGTTGATACGCGAGATGTAGAGAAAGTTGTGGGATTTATTGATCCCGAACTCATAAAATTTGGCAGTAGAAAATACTATAGGTACATTGGTTCACTTACAACTCCTCCATGTACTGAGAATGTTATTTGGACAATTGTGAGAAAGGTAAGCACAAAACTTATCAATTTTGTTTTAATTTTGTCCTATAACTACCCTATATTTAGTCTAATTACAATTCCAACTATCTTTCAAAATTATAAATACCCCCGTAACTCCTCGAAGTTTGTATTTTCATATCAAATACTGTCTTGTTGAGGGAGTAATTTGTAGAATAGAAATAAATATCAGGGGTATTTGTAATTCTAAAAAATAACTTGGTTTTTTGTAATTAAGTGAAACTTCAGGTATAGCTTTTGTAATTAATATAATCCTGAAGTTTAACAAAAATAATTTTTTTATTTTCCAATTGATTACTAGGTGAGGACTGTAAGTAGAGAACAAGTAGAACTGATTCGCGATGCTGTCCATGACGTAAGTTAATTAATTCCATCTCATTATTTTTCTTGATTTAATTTATTTATTTATTTTTATTCTTAACAAATTAAATGTGATTTACACAGGACTCTGAAGCAAATGCTAGACCTATTCAACCAATAAATGGTCGCAAGGTGGAACTTTATAGACCAAATGATCGCGAGAACTGAAATTTAATTTCTATACTATGTCTTATAAGTAGCATTCATGTAGCGTGATTTATTTAAATATAAACCATTAATTAGTGTTACAAATAATTGAGATAAAATATATACTTTATTTTGTACATTAGGGTTAATATGAGCAGATGTATTTTCCATTATGGTGATTCAATTAATATTTATATTCAATAAAGACGATATTCTTTGTGCATATGTTTTAATGTCAAAGATCCAAAATCGCAATAGCAGAAAATTATGTGTCCATAGCTTTGCAGTTAACATTCTTTTGTCTCTCTGGTACTTTTAACTTATATAATCTTTAAGATCCATATATTTATATATAATGCAACATAAGAAACGAATATGTTTACTTTTAATTCTGGCTTTGCGTATATAGAGATGATTAGAGTTGGCAAAATATCGTCCAACACAACCTGAGCCATGATTTTCCAGGCCCAAATTATTTCGCATGGGCCGATGAGCTAGTATTGTCCCAACTTTTAGCCCGTCCCGACAGGTTTTGTGTACAAAATACACACATAGGCTGTACTAGGCCAAGCATTTTTGCGGTCCGAGCAAAATCTAGCCGCCCAATATTTTTTAAGCCCGATGGACTTGAGTCGGGCTAGCCATTGCCATCTCTAAAAATGATAGTGTATGTACACACACAAAATATAGGACACCTCGGCAATTTAATACTCGAGTACGATAACCTCATCTTAGCCGTCTAAATAGTATTTATAGTCGGTTACAACTTGGGGAAAATGTGATAAATTAATAATTCGCTAAATTTATAATATAATACGGGAATTCATATTAATCCCAATTCCCAAGTCAATATATAACTTAATAACACCTTAACACATAGTATATTAATCTGTGAATGTTTCATAAAAAATTGATTCACTTGCTCTGCAGTTGTGTTACTAAGTTTTTTCTCTTGAAAATGTGGTTTTATTAATTTAAACTACATAATATGGGTTAACATAATACATTGACATTATTGTACATTGCACATTGGAGTACGTTGAATACACAATGAAATACATTGAATACATATTGAACAAATTGAGACATTGAATAATGCATACATAATTGAACAATGTATTATAAATAATAATTTGATACATTTAAAATTTATTATAAGTTACAATTAATAGAAAATTATTTTACCAGGCATTTAATATCTTGCTAAATTATTAAACTTTTGGTATCCGATCCAAAGATTACTATTAATCAGTAGAGAATAATACAATATATATATATATATATATATATATATATTCTTGTCTTATTAACTAAACTACATTTCATTTAAATTGAAATATGAAATATGGAAAAGACAAGTTAAAAAAAAAAATCTTACATATTATGAACTATCCCTACTCCATCAAATTGCTCCCGGGGCATATGCGAGCTGGTGAAGATTTGGTGGGAACTCATACTGAATAGCATCTGTGTGGGTTCGATTCGGGGAAAGATCGCTATTAGTAGATTGGGGGATCGAACATAATTGTTCTCTTTACCAGGAGGATCTGGTTTGTACGTCGCCAGATCTGTCGTAATCTTAACACCGATGCGTGCACATCCCGCGGTTTACCTTGACGGCAGCAATGAGGAGCCGGAGATGTTGTCCTCAGGCTTAGTCAGGCGTAAGCCTCGAAGCTGAGTTATCAAAAAAAAAAAAGACTATCACCCCGTGCGTGTGTGTGTGTCTATATATGTAAGTTTAGAAAGCATCTGTTACTTTTTTTGTCAAAAAAATAGTTTTATTAATTAATTCAAACTAGCAATACATCGAAAGAAAAAATAAACAAATCTGTTAAAAACCATAAAAGAAAACTATGAAAAGATTCATAGCATTTACGTTAATAACAAAACCCGGCTTATAGCCTACTTTTGAGAAATATATAATGTCTAGAATACTTACGATTCCAGATCTGCAACATTTGAATACTACAATCTGATTTACCTATGTCTGATCGAGAACTTGCTTGTTTGAATCGCCCACACAAGATAAACACCGCAACAAGACGGCAACAAATCAAATGTCGCACTAGACGGCGAAATCACAAACAATAAAAGAAAACAAACAACCTAGATCTACGTGGAAAAATCACTTATTTAGAAAATAAAAATAAAAAAGATGTAGATGGGGAGATTTCAAGCCAAAAATGGCCAAAACTCACTCCCCCAACAATGAAGAGCAAGAATAAAGAAGCAAAAAGAGCGAGCTTGAGAGAAAAAGGAGGCTAGAGTTTGAGAGAGAGTTTGAGAAAAAAAAATGTCACTTTATCTCTTACATTTTTTAAAAGTTCAAAAACTTTAGTTGCATTAGTATACTATATAATTTATTTTCATTTTTTTTAATTTTGGTTTAAATAAATAACATATTAAACTTAAATTACCTAATACATTTGCCAATTCATGTGCATCTTACACAAAGTTCCTGATTTGAATATATTTACTCACTATTCACCTAAGCACATATAGTCAAGATACATTATTAGGTGCTTCCCTCGATTTGTGTGGTTCTTGACATGAAATATTAAGCTGATATAAAATATAAAATATATATAAGTTGTAAATGTTGCGAGTACACTGCTAGCTTAAAGGTGAACCTTATTAAGGATCACCCACAAAAATGAGATGAAACACTTCTAATATTTGAATTGATCCAAATGGTTGGATCCAATTCATAAATCGAGATTAATTATTGGAGTTTAATTTAATTGAACTATTGAACAATAAATTTAATTATATTATATATTATTTAAATAAATTTAATTGTATTAGGGTGATTAATTGGATTAATTAATTATAAGTAATTTAAATTAATTTAGTCAATTAAATAATTGAGTTGTATAATCGGTCTAATGAAATTAACGTGATCAATTAAATTGAATAGACGTAGTCACTTCATTAGATAATTAATTGACTGAGTTTTTAATTTCATTTAAAGGTCCAACCCGATTCAATGAGCATGTTAAGAGGACTTATTTAACCAATTGGATGAAAATGGAAGGTCGATTAGAAAACAGTCATATTTTAGGGAGATATGATGGAATAAGGATGTAAGGGCGCGATTGGATGTACTTTCATTTTGAAAATTTTCATTTTGCTGGAGAATAGTAAAAAAATAATTTGAAGAAGTTAATAGTAAAATTTTGAAAGTGTGAATGGATATGTAATGATGACAGTTGATGTGATGTTTTTTTAGGGAGAATTGTGATTGGATATGAGATTTTTTTGTATTTGGATGTGATGTTTGTATTTAAATATTGTAGAAAAATCTATTGTTGAATCCAATGTAATTATAATTGTATGATTATGGCAAAAGAAATTTCTTAATCTATTTTAGAGGAATGCATCGTTAACTTTGGGTGTATATAAGGACATTTTTATATTTAATTAATAATTATAATATGTAATATGGATTATGTGTCAGCAACATTGAAATATTATTTGGGCTGGTAGTTTAAACAATGGGTATTTTTCCAACTGCATATGAGTACACTACAATCTTTATTTATGATGACAACATAAATGCATAGGATCCCATTGCCGAATGTAGTGCAAAAGCGTGTACATGTGTTACTAATTTCGAACGGTGACCATCCAAATTTGTTTGCTTGTCAATAATAACATGACATTATTTGGGGGTATACTGGAAAAGTATTGTTTACGTACTTGTTTAAAAAATGTATGGAAAATAATTTGATGGAAGAGAGAAGAGAGTAGATGTAATTGTTGCCAACATTATCACTGGAAATAAAAGTGTGTGACAAGACCATTCACCGCAAATCAGAGATTATGTCGGAAAAGTGGGATTGTAAAAGATGATATACAGTGATATCTAATGGACAGATACAATAGTCATTTCACTGAAAAAAATCTTTTCACCCACATCCATTCGTATGCTCAGTCAATTTTCGTCCATCTAGCAGAAATTTTCCATTTTCCACCCACATCCAATCGCCACCTAAGATTTTGAGCATTGCCATAATTGTTTTTATTTTAGTTGCAAAGAGTATGACTTTCATTGGAATGAAACTTTAATTAAACCCTAGGCTAACACATATAAGACTATGGGGATTAATTTCTACTACTACATTATTTAATTGGCCGATTTTCCAAGAGAGAAAAGGGAATTGACCGAAAATTTCTTCATACTAATTTTGAGAGAGATGAAAACTGTAGGAATTTTTTTAGAGACTTCTTGGAATTTTTTCTACACACTTGTTCCTTCTTCCATCAATTCATAAATACTCCATACATCACTGGTTAGAAAAAAATCAAGATTACTAGCAAGATCTTGATTGTGTATTCTTATTTGTCGTGTGGACTATCTTAGGAGGAGAGATGATTAGATTTCTTGGTGGAATATTCGAGGCGATCAGCCCCTTTAGAGAGGACTACCATGATTACCTATCGTTAGGAATTCTTATTACTTTTAACCCAATCATCGAAAAATAAAAATTTCACGAAAGGTACAATCTGAATACTTTTAATTATTGAATGGTCATTCAAAAACGATAACTATAATCTCAAAAAATTTAATTGGCCCGGTTATTAATTCGCATGGAATCCCATGATGCATAAATCAATATGTATGTTTACTTTATGTAAATTTTAAATTTTCGATCCTATGTTCATGTGGGAATTCACAAAATCCAACAGTGGTATTGGAGCTTATGTTGCATGGTTTTAAATTACTTATGTGTAATTATGCATTGATTGAACGTGTTCGAATGATATTGTATCTGATAAAAAAATATTTACAATTTATATTTTGGGATAAATTGTGGTTGTAGAAATTGCACAAGATCATACGGATTTTCAAATCACCACAATTAGGCGCGTCAACATGATGAGGAAAAGTTCCTCAGCGCTGCGCCACGAGCCCTGCAAAGTTGCAATGTGATTGCCCAGTTTGCTTGAGACTTCTTATATAGTCTCAAATTTGATTAATCTCCGGATCTCTTAGATATATATCATCGATGTATTTACATGATCGATCTTCATTGAATCTTCCAAATTTATTGCTTGGGATATCTACAAAAATCTTCTAGATATTGGTTTCCTTTATCTAGGAGATTCTATTATTCTTTATTCATGGATGTTTAAGTTTCTTTTCCAAATATTTTCTTTTGCCAATAAAAATCAACATGTATTAAATTTTACAAAATTATTCATTTACTTTCCATATCAATTTACTTTCCATATCAACTTGTGAATGATTTTTTCATGAAGGTAGTAAGGACAAAACACAATGGCACCATATGAACTTGATCTTATGTGGCGTTACCTTCTTTAACTTGACAATATTAACACTTATTCCATGAATCAAACTTATGTTTGAATAAAATTACCTTCAACGTAAAAAGGAATCCATAATTTTTACTATATATTTAATTTAATATTTGTATCTAATTTTTTATTTATATTTTCACTAATTCAAAGAAAATTAAATTATACAATAATAGTATATTAAGTAATTCAAATTTAAAAAAAAATAAAGTAATAGTTGAACATAATAAAATACACACAAAAATTAATTATGAAAGATGAATGGAAAAAAAAGTATTAACTATTTAATTTGAATTAGATTTTAATCTTAGAAAAAGAAGAATAAATATATTTTTTAAACTTAATTTTACTGTAATATTTATACTTCTTTTTATTTCTCATTTCCAATATGGTTGATAGTCCAATATATAGCATAGTGATTTCTTAAAAATCAATATTATTAATGAAATATTTTGAAAGCACACCCAATTAGTTATATTAAAATATTTCAAGCACTAATTAATCTTGTAACTTGAGGAAATATTGATAAAAATATTTAATTATTACAAGAATAAAATATATGTTGTTTCATTTCTTATTAAGTATTACATATATCATTGTATTGGAAATGTAAATTATCAGTACCTTTTAAAAATATGTGTGTATGTTTAGTATACAAATGTATGCTTTCAAATAATCAAAATAATTCACATGCTCAATTTTGTGTATTTGTTATACATATTTATTTTAAAGTATTTTTAAGATTTGAATTACTTGAGTTACTTATTATTTATTTTTTATAAAAATATAATTTAAATTATTTTTCTAATTCAAGTATATGACACATGTACAAGTATATTTGTTATACCAATGTGCAAGTATACGATACATGCAAAAAACTTTAGTTATTAAGGACAACTAACCTTTTACCTGCATGATATACGGGATGTATGGTATGAATGTGGGTGTGGGCGTGGGTGTGATGTTGATTTGTAAATTGAATGCATATAAGAGATATTATATATATATATATATATATGTATTTATATAAAATATGCAATACAAATTCTAAAGAAAGCCAAGTTACATTAGTAAAACTAATAAATATAAATCTTGAAATACATTTTTGTATCATGTACTCGTTATTTTGTATTTATCAGTGTTATTAGCGATGACGAAGTCTTTGATGTTATAAACATAGTTATCAAATTAAACATCTTACGCTTATACTTTGCAATGTTGACTTTCCACTATAGAATTTGTCGCTATGCAATAAGAAATTAAAATTATAACAAATTGAAATATACATTGGTTATGATATAATGAATAATTGTTATAATGACATAGAAATAAAATAAACTACAAACCTCTGCATCATGAAAAATGTACTTCAAACTTTTAACATTGTTTTGGTCATTGTATGTCGATTTCTCATAGAAACGGACCAAACTTAGTTTCATAGTCCATTAATGCTTAGTCATATTAATATCCTCGATGAGTGCTAGCATTTGTGCCATAGTTTTTGAATTGGAGAGGAAAGTTGGCATAACTTTTCGAACTACAGTGAGAATATATGCAATAAAATGACCGTAATGAGAAATGATATTCATAGATGATTTAATGAGGTTAATTAAGGAAAATATTTCATTTTTTGGCAACATACTGAAACATTAATTGCACTTTTTATTTCATTTATTTACTTTCAAATTATTTAATCCATTATTATGTATTGATTGTCTAGAAGTTCCGGACTTCCATATCAAGATATGTATCTCATATTTTGGAAATATTTATATATATATATATGTGTGTGTGTGTGTGTAAGTAATAATTACAGAAATCTCGGCCTAAAGTTATAAATGTTTATTTTTGGGATTTTTTTATATGAAAGTAATCCATCTATATATATATAAAAAAAAGCAAAATGATTTCTAAAATTGTTTTCCCGCCTAAATGACACTTTCTAAAAACTTTTTCTTATTTTTTTTATTTATTTTTTTTTCAGATTTTGGAATCCAAATTAATATGGTTGACTTTTAAATTTTGGTATGTATACTGAAATTAAGGAGAAAACATATAGGGAAGATTAATTTTGGAATCCAATTCAATAACATATCCTATTCAATTTAGTTAAATATGGTTTAAATAGACTAAATGACTATAAAAAAAATACCAAAATTAAGGCTAAATCTTGATTGCAATCACAAATAAATGTTGAATCTTTTTCTATAGAGCATGATTTAAAATCGGAAATGCTTAAATATTTATATATATATAATAACAAACCTATTTCTATTTTTTGTTTTTCCGCCTAAATGCACTTGTTAAAAAAATCCGATTTTTTTTAATTTAATAGAAATAGAATAATATAATCATTGTCTTCAAAACATTAATGTTATTTGCCACTGTTTAAGAATGGTATCGTTTTAATTTAGTCATGTATATGATGTATATGTAAATTTTGATTGAAATATCCAGTTGTATATTAATAAGACAATCATTTTCAGTAAAGTTTCCGATATACATCTATTAGCAAAAATCCTAATTTAAATTTTCACACTTATTGAATCGCATATTTAATTTTGGTCATTCCCAAAAAATTGGTAATCACACTTTAATGTTGATATTTTAAAATTTAGTAATTCCTCATAATAATGGCTAAAATCGTCAATTTGATTCCAGTAATTAATTAAAAATATAAGATCAGTTTTTATTGCTATGAAATATCCATGAGAAACTGTGAGCAGTTGTAAAAGAAATAGTACCAAAAATAAATAAAACGTCTATTCTATTTTTGTAAGCCAATTCCTCATTTCCAAAAATGATCCAATTATAATTTACGGCTCTTTCTACGATTTAACAATTCTATCATAAAATTGTGTGTAAAATCATAAAAAAAATGATTACGTTGAAAAAAATTCTTAATCACAAAAAAATGATTATAATAAAATAAAAACATGGATAGAATCGACAATTATATTACACTGGGTAATTTTCAAAAATATTACAAAATGTGGCACCATCGAATCATAAGAATAACTTAATATCGTATCAAACTACTACCATATATAAATAACCTAACATTTGGATACACATAATTTAAGTGTGTTTCAACAGTGATGATTTGTTTCCTAAAAAGTTATGTCTTGATCACTATAAATATGTGTTGGTCGATTCATTTTAATTTTATGCACTCAAGACTGTAATATCAAAATTGCATCCTTCTCTTTCTCGAATCATAATCAAAAGAAAAATTACAAAGTGACTCCATTTATTAATCGATCGCGACTTAAACATGACTAAAACTCGGTGGAACAATCACAAACTTAGACTCATGAGAATGTACGAAAATCCTTGGGACGCTAACAAAAACCAAACTGAGTTGAGTCCGGGTGTGTTTTTCACGACATTGAGGTAATAATTTTTGTCATATCGTGCATTTTTATAAGCTTTTGTACTTATTAACATGTTATTTATTTTAATAGTTTATGCCAAGGTGACCGAATTCATATTACTATAAGGAAATTTCAAATCGATAATTTCAGAAAAATATTAAAAGAATGTCATGTCTATTGCTCTGAAAACTTTTATTGTGGCAAACCAAATAAATAAATAAATAAACATAAGATTACAACCAAAATAATAATTATATGGTTAGGCTTGCGAGTCTAATACAAAACATAATGATTAGATTTCATAATCGAGTATTTTTATGGACTCAAACTGACATAATCCAAGGTTTTTGCCCTATTAGCCTAATTTATTTAGTAATAAAAGAGAGAAAATCGAGCTTTAATTAGGCTTCATAAGTAACGGTAATTTACCTTTTGACTTTAAGCGTCAAATAGGTAACATTAATAATGAGTAGTAGAAATTTAATGTCTTTAGTTCACAAGTCACTATTATTTTTAAATTATTAATCAAATATTATATCCATATTGAATTCGTGCAACCTCATTTTTTGATATTCAATATTTAGTTGCATCAAACAAAATTTTGATTTGGTAGTAGACCAGAAACACGAAATATATATTTTTTTTGAGTAAATACTCTTTTTTTTTTTATTCAAATACTCTTATTTAATACAATATAGATTATAGAGTATTTTTTATGAATAATTCTTTAACTTATCTTAATAAACAAAAGCCACAATCGCAGACTCACGTTGTATATTTGTATCTTAAATTACAAAATCAAATCTTTAAGTAAAATTAGAATTCTTTGATATAATTTTATAAGTTGTTCTTTTGTAATTCTCATTCTACCCATTCATATTTAGAATAATAATTATATTACAATATTCAATATTTATATGTCTATATCTCTCTATATAATAACAAACCTATTTCTAAAATATTTTTTCGCCTAAAATATTTTGATAAAAAAGTAAAATCTATTTAAGACTTGTATCATAATTTTGGTCTATATTAATGATTGATTTGGTTAACATTGGTGTATAAATTCAATATTTAATGTTGAGTCTTTAAATTTGTAGATTATATATAATTCTAGCAAATTTTTCTACCATAAATATTATTTTTGGATTTTAGGAAATTAATAACAAAACAAAATTTTTCTTCTTTTCAGTCCATACATTCAAATTTATAAAATTTGGCCAGATTTTTATAATTTAGTCATTTTTATAATCCAAAACATAAATTTTGTTATTAAATTGCGAACTTTTTTTCTATAATTCAGATTAATGTTGTTTTCAATATTTTAGAAAATAGTTAACAACAAACTAAATTACAATCATATTACCATTATATATAACTAGTATTTTGCCCGTGCGATGCACGGGATGGGACGGGTGCGTGGATGTGCCGTTTGATGTAAATTGCATGCAAATTGCATGCCTATAAAAATTATATTATCGATGAATATAAAAATATACGGTAAACATATAAAAAATGAATGTTGTAAAGAAATATAAATACATACTTCACAATTATTGAATGGGTAAACATATAAAATGAATGCATTTTTTCTTATATATGTCACCAAAAAAAGTATTAATTTACCTGAAAATTCAAAAATTATAAAAAAAATAGTTCAACACTAATATCCTATTAATTTATCTTCTGAATATATTGATAAGTTTTACAAATTAAAATATAATATTTACAATAAGTCGATATCTACTATTATATATTACACCAGTTTAATTGAAATAACATAGATTATTACTTAAATTTATAACTCAATATCATTTTAATTTCATTACATATAATATTGTTCTACCAAAAAAATAACTATATATTATTTCTCAATCATTTCTCTTACTTCCAGTAAATGTTTAATATATTATATATGGTTGCCATAGTTTAAAAAACTGAAAAAAGAAATCTAATTTTTTTGAGTAAAATGAAATATAAGATAATTAGAATTAATAAAATTTAATTTCAAGACTAATTTAAAAACAATAAAATAAAGACAAATTATATTAAGAGCCCAAGCAAAAAATGCCAACCCAATAAATGTTAATCTTATATTTTGAAGCCCAGGCCCACAATAGAAACTTTATTTTCTTAGTTTTCGTTTAGATATATGTTTCCCCCAATCAAAATTCATTTATACTGTGTGATATTTGCTTTTCAGTATATTCGTGTACTCTATCTCATTTAAAGAATAGAAATCACAAAGACATCAGTTGATATTATATGTGATAAGTTCTTAATAATGATAAAATAAAAATCAGACCTCCGAGTCGTGAAAAACACATTCCAAACTATTTGTATTCGTTCAATCAGTGTATGATGGTTTCTCGTGGAGACGAATTAGACGTAGCTTCATAACCCATTGCTCATTGTGATTTTGACATCTTAATGTCTTTGATATGAGAAAGCATTGCTGCCATTTTTTTAGATAAAGAAAGCAACGACAGAGGATTTTTCGAAATGAGATGAAATGCGAATTTTCGATGCAAGGAAAACTCATATTTATAGGTGTTTTGAAGAAGATTTAAGTATGGAAAGTATATATTATAATTATACACTCATATTATAATTATATTTGATCAGATTTTAATTTATATTATCTAAATGTATACTGTGAACTATTTTGTATTGGATCCCAAAAGTTTTGGACTTTTTGGAATATTTAGATATCAAGATATGAATTTTCGATTTATGTCAATAAAATAATTTCAATTTGTGAATTTTTCTTTTTTTCTTTTTCCAGTCTAAATCAAAATCGTATCACAAATATTAATTACTTGTCAAAAGTAAATATTTAGTTTGCAATAATAATTCAATTGTCATCAAAATCTGTAGTTAGTAGTGATTGATATTAACATAAATAATTGGATTGCAATCAATTATGATTCTTCATATTAATCCTACCATTATAACAAATATTTAATTCCAAAGTTAACATTTTTAGAAAATAAATTGCCATATTTGAATTTTGTATGTTAATTTTCTATGAATATCGACAATAATGAATTATGGCAACAAAAATCAGCAATAAAGAAAGTCAATTATTCCCATTTTGAAAATAATCTTCCATATTAATCAAATATTAATAAAAAAAAGGTCACCAAATTTTTTAGCAAGTCTCTTTAGGCGGGAAAACATATTTAGAAACCATTTTGCTTTTATATATATAGAGATTTAGAGTGGGTACATATATATATATATATATATATATATTGAAAAAGAGCAAGAGAGATAAGTCTTTGAAAATAGTAGCTTAAGATTTTCCTATCCATTTCCAGTTACTATAAAGAGTAATTATTTTTTGTAAAATAAATAAATGTTGATCAGTTTTACAAAGGCAAGTATTAATAGTCAATATTGCCCCACAATCACTCTTTAATTTCTATAATTTTGATTTTATGTGCTTTTCACATCTGTACAACAAATAAATACCGATCGCTTTTAAAATGGTATATTTTAATAATCATTAAAGGCCCATAATTGCTTTAATTTATACAATTTTGATTTTATGTGTTTTTCATATTTTTTAATTTAAATTATATATTCTTTGATTTGTAGGAAATTAAAATAAATATCACTTGCCAATGCTTTTTATATTGTCAATGAATCATACCTATGAATTATGATAATCTGAATATCTATATATCCATAAAATACGATATCGTTATAATGTCGATTTTGTTTTGGAAAAAATACCTTTTACGTTATAATTTTTATTATATGATTACATACTTGCATTTTAAATAATATAGTATTGACATATCAATTGGTTGATACCACAATATTCGCGGTTAAATACAGAAACATGGATATTAAAATTCACAAATAGTTTCAAAATTATGTTTAAATTAATTAAAAAAATTAAAACTGATGCAATATTAAAAATACAATAATTCTAACATTGAAATACTTTTTTAATTTAAAATATCTATTATTAATTTATAGGAAATTACATTAATTAATACTTGACAAAAATTAGATTTTTAGAGAATTATATAGATAATGATTGCAGAATCTAAATATTCCTCCACCAAGATCTTCGTTCTAATATCGGAAGGTATCAAAAAATGCATGGACGTATTTAGTTTGTGTTTTAATATCGAAAGGTTCTTAAAAAAATACTGAATAAACATTGTAGGCTTTTTGGTTAATATAATATAATATTAAATAATGATTAATTATATAAAAATTATTACAATAATAAGCACGGTTAAATACAAAAAATCTAGAATTAAAATACACAATCTTCAAAATTATGGTTAAACTAGAATTGATATAGTGATAAAAACACTATTATTCAAATATAGATATATATCAAACGAAATAACATAAATTATAAGCATTCCTTTGGTCTATAAAATTATTTCCGTAAATATTCCTTATGGTTGTGCTATATATATGTGCTAACATTGTTCATATTCATTCTTACACAATTCACTTTTATATCAGAAATCATTTTATGAGCAATTAGCTTTCAAACTCACAAAAAAAAAGGTTGGCTCCATGTTGATGCTAATCAAAGACTTAAACATGATAAATATACAGTAGGCCAAATGCGAAACTAAGTCTTGTGCATCGCACTGGTCAAAAACTAGTATGTTTATATGTTAAAGTACGAATGCAATCAAAGAAATAATTAAAAATTTAAAAACAAAAATGAAATAATTACAAGAATAAACTATTTTGTCCAACAACTGTAATTAATAAATAATGAGAAAGTCTCCTGTCAGACGGTCTAATGGATCTTATTCGTTAGACGGATCCAAACAATCAACCCAATTTTACACCCAACACCGACCCATATCCAACTTAACTAAAAGAAGAATAAATTTTAAAGAAAAAAACTCCAACCGCATAAGTTGCAGATGTAACTTCACTCTCCAAAACTTCTATTTCTTCGCACTCAACAAGAATTACTTTCTTTAAACTCTTGCAAGAAACTAAGCTTTTCGCATAGAGATGATGATCCTGAACTGCCGCAGATAATCATAAGGGAAACCAAAGATCGCACAAGCTACCATCCTTAATCCTCCAATCTTTTTTAAACTTCCAGTAAAATTATGATCCTTTAATCTAACAAACCAGTGATGCATAAGTTTGTTAGAGTATTTATTTTATTTAACCTTTGGCCATACAAAACATTTCAAATCCTAACTATGGAGTGGATCTCGTTCGATTTGATTCAATAGTCTTGAATTCTCACTTGAAAAAAAAAGGAGATGGATGGTTTTGCTTTTTAATTTTTTTTTCTTTTTTTTTTTTTGAGAAGGGTGCAAATTCCGAGAATTCCTCGATGAATTGTGTGTACCTCTCAGATTGATCATTTGGGAGTGATGTGCAAAAATGCTCTTCTCAGAAATTACTAATACTTTTTCGAGAAACTACTAATATTTTTTCGAGAGACAACTAATACATTTCGGAAGAAAAATTAATTATATTCGGAAACTACTAAAATACTCTCTAGGAAAATACTAATACTTTTTTGAGGAACTACTAATATTTTTTGAAGGGAAATGCTAATACTTTTAAGTATATTCATGAGAAATACTAAAATACTTTTCAATGAACTACTAATACATTTTAGAAGAATCGCTAATTCTTTTTAGAAGGACGACTAATACTTTTCAGAAGGACTGTTAATACATTTCGGGAGAAAAAATTAATTATATTCAGGGAAACTACTAAAATACTCTCCAGGGAACTACTAATACTTTTCCGAGGAACTACTAATACTTATTCGAGGGATTTCTAATACATTTGGGAGTATATTAAGGAGAAATACTAAAATACTCTTTAAAAACTACTAATACGTTTAGGATTAACTGTTAATACTTTTTAAAAGGACGACTAATACTTTTCAGAATAACTGTTAATACCGGTGATCCCTGAAAACTACTAAAACACTACTGCTAATATTACGGAAATGTCACCGAATCCACGGTCGATCCGTTTAACAGTCGAACTGCTAGTTAGGCCCCGACAGAGTTTTTGTGATAAATAATACATTACAAAAATATTAATTGTAATCTTATTAATATGCTCACCATATGATGTTCGATAATTACCAAATAAATATGTGATTTACCATAATAAATTGTTTTTTCCAACAACTGCAATTAACAATAAATATATTACTAAAAATAACTTGATTGTAATGTCTATAAATACGCAATTTTTTTTACTAATATACTCACCATATGTTGTTCGACAATTAATAAATAAACCAATAAATGCTGAAACGCATTTTATTATTTTAAGTAGAGTTTTTAGGCTGGAAAAAATCGTGGCTATTATTTATAAGTGGCTCTTTATATATATATATATATATGTGTGTGTGTGCGTGTGTGTGTGTACACGTGTACAAATGGATATAAAATATATAGATTTAATTTCTTCTTACATAAAATTATAATATTTGTTATGCGTGGATATGTGTATATTTGTATATAAATTTTGAGAATTTTTCTTCGATTAAAATAAGTATTTTTTAATTAAATTTTATCAACTTTAATATAATTCCACATAATTATGCAGAAATAGATGAAACCCAAATAATAATTATATGTATCACAAATATTCAAAGACATAGAATCTAAAAATTGATATCCAATAGCTAGAATGCATAATTTTTAAAACCCACTACAAAATAAAATTTTGAATAAATATATCTTTTATTTTTGTTTATTCCGTTTATTTTTATTTTATATATGCAATACGAGTTTCAAACTGAAAATCATAAAAATATAATTAATATGATATATTATACGTCAAACATTAATCAAAATTTAAAAGAATTTTAGATTTTAAATGAATGAATGAAAATAATTTAGAAAAGTAAAGCAAATTGGAATATAAAAAGATACTTGAAAAAAATAAAGGCAAACCGAAACCAAAAGCAAAGAAAACGAGCAAGGGCGAAACTGGAAAGAAAAATTACAGACGGCGACCATCGTCATTCCTACAAATACAACAAAACATGAAACGTAGAACGCATTTGCTCCCTATTTTCTCTTACTATTCTCAGACTACTTAATTCTATTAACTTCTTATAAGAAGAAGAGTATTCAGAAGAAACTGATGGGTCGGAGTTGGCGAATTTAGGATTCTTTTTGAAAATTTCAGAGTTAATTTCTTGATGTGAGAATCTAGGGCTTCGTTTTGCACTTGAAGGTACATTGTTCCAATTTTTCCAGATTGTGAGTGCTTTCTACTATCTGTTTAACTGTCGCTTAGATTTTTCACGCATTGCTGCGGTTTGTGTTTGTTCTGTGGCCATGTGTTTTTTCTCCATGTCATCTTTATGAAATTCTTGCTTATTAGGGTGTTGCATGCGTTTGTGTTTTGCTGTATGTGAAAAAGGCATACGAAATTCAGTTTGATTTAAGTTTGTACTGTATAATTTGAGAGTAAAAAGTATCTTACTAGAGATCGTTGTATTTGAGTTTTATATAAGTAGGATAGTTGTATTAGAGTTTTGGCTGGGTGTTTTAGCTTAGGAAAGGTAGTACCTCATCTATTGAGACTAAGATTTAATTTTGAAAGCCAAGTTCAGGGCAGCACTTAGTCGTTCTTGTTTTGACTTATAGTCTTTTTGTTTTCCGTTTTTCCCTTATTTCTCTATTTTAGCTTGTGGTGTTGTTTGCTGTTGTCAGTTTTTAAGTCTGTTAAAACTGTGGCTATCAATGCAGCTGAGAAGGATGGTGAATGATACTCGATCTGCCCGAAAAAGTAAGGATGAAGGAAAAGATCAAGCTTCAGGTGTAAGAAAGTCAGCTAGAGAAACATCACTTTCCAGGCAGATGACACCAAGTCCTCAGAGTATGCGTAAATCCAAGCGTCTTGAGAAGGGGACGCCACCTTGACTCCTACTTTGAAGAGGAAATCTGAAAGACTAGGAAAATATAATACACCGAGTCCTCTGAGGAGGTCTGACAGGGTAAGAAATTTTTTCATCTACTTCTTCTGCCTCCAAGCGATCTGGAAAAGAACTTACTCTGTCAGAGTTGAAGAGAAAGAAAAAGAACTTGATTCAGGTGACAATGGAATCTGAAAAAGCTGAACTTGACCTGGAAGCAGCTGGCATGAAGAGAAAGAAACTGAATTCTCGGTCTTTCAAGGCTCTATTTAAAAGACAACGCATTAAGGAAATTGTGCCAGGTAAGTTAATCACTCTCTATTTTAGCGCCCTTCTTTGTGGTCAGGCTGGAACCAGTGTTTAAAACAATGTTAGGCGTCAAAAGGCGATTAGGGGTTATGTGACTAGGCGCTAGGCGAAAAGCGGTGCCTGAGTGAAGTGAGGCGCTCGTCTTACATCTATTAAAAATAAAATTCAGTACTAATGAAGTATAACACAATACTAAGATAAAATCTTAATTAGATAATACTTTACTCAAAGTCTCGACAAGCATCGCTTTGCAAATTAAAATATCTATATACCACTAATAACTGGCGGGAAAAGATACTATCCTAGATCTACTCATCATCTTCCACTTGAAAAGAATCAATAACCACTTCTTTTATTTGGTTTTTAGGGTTTTGACTTTCCTACTTTATTATTTTTTAGGGTTTCATTTAAGTAAGGGTGTTTTGGTATTTTTAAACGTACCTAAACCCTAAAAATAATATGAATAATTAATCTGGGGAAAAAGCGCCTCAAAGCGTGCCTAGGCGTGCCTTGAGCGCCTTGGGTGCCTAGGCACGCCTTACGAAAATCGCCTTACCTGAGCACAAATAGGCGCTTGGGTGTCGCCTAGGAGCGCCTTTTTAAACACTGGCTGGAACATTTTCAATAGTAGATGGTCTTAATTTTCGATCTTAGTGTCACAATCTTGTATATCTGTTTGTTTATCCTTCTTTGTGCGCATTGTAACATGGCACACAATATTGTGTGAACGAGCTCTTATTTTTTGGTTGCAAAGTGCTTCTGGTTTCTAATATGTTATTTTGGCCTAAAATTTCATGAGCCCCGATGACACGTGGTACCCTAAATTATGCCTGTACTAAAACAGTTTTCACTATATTTTCCATTAGATGGTGATGGGGAGCTGGAAGGACGAGATAAATTATTGGATGTTTGCAGTGATAATAGCAGAGGCATTGGCTCTGAGACAATGGGAAATGGAGCGGGTATTAGTGATGAGTGCAGTAGAAGGATGGTGGGAAAATTAAGGGATGAAAGTATTGATAATGCTTCTGATGGAGCTCCTCAGAAGTCAATTTGTAGTTTGAATCAGTGTCACGTAGACACCGAAAAATGATGTTAATATGGATTCCAGCCATAGGGACAATGTTCTGGATGAGCCTTGTTCAAAATACTCCCACCCCAGATCGAGTGTCAGGGGAAAGCTTGATTATCCCGAAGGGTTGCCAACAAATTGTTCTTCCAATGAGAATATGGATGCTTCTGTGTCGGAAAGTTCAACTTGCTTGGCCAAAGCACATGATGGTTCTGTATGTTCAGATATTAGTGAGAAATGTATGCGCTCGAGAGGTATGTTCTACATAATCCATAGAAACTTAGATCTCACCATAATAAGTGTGGGTAAAGATGTTATCCTGTCAGTTGCAGGGGCTACTCATTCACCATCACCTAGGTGTGAAAATTGCAATATCCTGGGGACTTGTGTTCTGTGCTCTAAAAATAAAAGGTACGTGTTAACCCTCCTAGTCTTCAATTCTGTTTGACTTGCCAATATATGTAGAGCATGCGACACGTGAAAATTGCAAAAAGATACTGCATTAGATGTATGTCTATATGTAATTTATGTTGGTTTGAAATGAACTGAAATGAAGTTAAGAATTATGCCATGTCTACTGGTTGTAGTGCCCAAGTATTTGTTGGGCCATTGCTCAAGTCACTTCTAATGGCTCCTTACTTGATGGGCTTGAGGCATCACCAATGTTATAGAGAAATTTGGCTGTACACCTGGAACTGTGATTCTGTGAAGCATGCTGCACAGGAACTGTTTGCGGATGAGGGCTGTTTTCCTCTTTGCAAATGGTAAAAAACTAGCACGTTTGTGGTGTTCCAAGTGGTTGTAAAAGCAAAAATAAAAAAGGAAAATGAAAACAAACAATGCCAAGGGCTTTTAGGTGTTAATTTTGTTAGTTGTTCTGGTGAAGACAATACAATTCTTGATGCAACCTACGTTTTATCAGATGGGTGTGTTAGGTTATGCTTTTATGATATCTGTATGAGGTGTTCTGACTGGCATCTGTTTTTTTTCCCTTTCCCCCCGTCCCAGGACTGTTTTGTTTTTACGACTAGCCTGTTGCATAACTTATATATCGGTGCTCCTTGCTTGAGTGCATAACTGTATGTTAGTTTTGCGTATTGGACCTCCGAGATTGTGTTTTATTCTTGCAAACCCTCTTACCCCTCGAAACGGAAAATGTTAAAGAACACTAAGGTGTCATAAGAGTTCTCTCTTTGATAAGAGAAATTGGCATAATTTTTCTTGCAGGGTAGCCTATAATTCACCTGAACAGGAACTTTGCTCTTGCAATCCTTCAGTAAACGAGGACCGTGGCAGCTTCTCTACTCGCAAGGTTGGTCTTTGATGTGTTACAATTGAATAGCATACAAACAAATGCAAACAAATTTTCTTTTGCGTTCAATTGTGTTTTCTGTAATGTGGCTCCTTGAGATGTCAAAAATCACTATCTAAGCCAAAACAAGAGTCTGCATATCTTTGGATGGTAACATTTTTTACTTGTAAGGAAATAGAGAATGATTTTTTGATGCTTTCTATTTAACTATTTAAGCTATGTTTTATCTGACTTGTCTGAATTACTCTTCCTTCATTAATCACAAGAAGGATCTGCATAACTATCGAATATAAGCTTTTTTCCCTCTAATATAGTGTAGTGGAGCTGCCCACATACCATGTTTAGATGAAAGATACATTTTTGGCGCTCTGACATGCATTACACCATCAGATGTCTATTGGCTATTAAAATTAGAATGATTAGACACTTGTTAAGGACAGTTTTTAGCTGAAAGGCCCTCCCTTTTCTTTCAGTCCTGTTTGGTGCAAGTGTTCTATTTTCTGCAGATCCATTATGTTAGCTAGTGTGCTCCACCAGGTGGATGATTGCTGAGAATTCATGTGCTGCTCTGATTCTTACAATTTTCTGTTGGTTCGTGTAAAAGCTTTTGGAGTTTCTGGATGAATTAGGTTATGGGAAAGGGGTAGTGCCTGATTGAGGAAAAAGATCACATATTTTTACTTGCACTATTGATGTGTTTTAGACAACTTTGCTGGTTATTGTTGTTATGACATGAAATTAAGGTCATAGCTTCTGATCTTGGTGCCTGTAAAAAGTCATCTTAAGTGAAACTTTGTGGCATACAGTATGGCATTTGCACTGCATTGGGCCAGAGATGGCATTTATAAGATTTAAGAGATTCCAGTACCTGGATTTTGTAAGGAAAGATGAAAAAGAGAGGACAAATGGTCAATAATAAAAGAAAGAATAATGGAAAAGGAGTACCCTGGATATGTCAACTGGATATGAGGTAAATTGAAGTTTCAATCAAGTATCTACGCGAACTTCAAAACTTCATGAATCTTGTAATCAACTCAAAATTATTCAACATTGAAATGAAAACCAGGGTCTAAGCCACAAAGACTTTTTAATATTTAATTTGAACCACATAATTGAAGTTTAGGAAAACTTCAATAAGTATGAAAATCTTCTCTGACACTTAGAGCATCTCTAGTTTCCTTATACAATTCTAGCAAGTAGCAATTTTAAATATGTTATGGATTGCAATATAAAGATTTATTGAGTATAATTGGCTCCTGGTAAATAAAGATAGCTACCTAATTGAATAGAATAAAGATGGCTCCTTGTGCATAGCAAATTTTTCACCCTATGATGCATGAGAAAACCTGGATTTCCTTTTTCGCGTTCACTCATTCTGTCTCTACTACCGTTTTCTCTTTGATTTCTCCCTTTTTCTTGAAATAAGATTCTGTACTCTGTTTTTTTATGTGCCACCATGATGAAGAAGGTTTAGCATTAGATTGTGACTATAGGTTTAATTATGCAGGCAACCTGAATCTGCATGATTAGCTTTTGACAGTGTATCCAAGGGAGGGAATCACCTTGTTTCTTTGGGATTGTTTTCATTAATTGCTTTTGTCAATGTGATACTGTTGGACATTTTTGACTCCATAGTCCTTGCATCCTGTACAAAGTTAATGGTCTCATAGCTGAAGCAGTCCCAACATTGAGCTCCTTAACTATAAATATATTGGAGATAATAGTCTCTCTACATGGAGTTCTCCAATTTGGAGAAAGTCTAGTTTTCTTGAGATAGTAAACTATCTACAATATCTTAGAGTTGTTTATGTAGAAGGGGACTTGAGATGCTTATTAGCTAAAGAGAGTTGTTACCAAAACTTGATGCTTCACCCTTCTCAAACTTGACCATCCTGGTGAAAACTTGTGTTCTGATTCATTTTTTGTCATTGTTTTTACTTTTATCTTGGATTGGCAATCCCTTTTTCTTTTCTGTGGCTGCATTTCTGATTTTTTTTGTAATAATTATTATTTTCATGTATGCCTTTAATGTGATAATGCTGTTTTCTGGCAATTCTTTGCGCATTAGGATAGAAGTGATCACGAAGCTGCTGTTACCTCAGAGACTGCTGAAAAATGTGACTGCAGACATCTATCGACAGAGACTCAGGCAGATTTCGAAATGGATGGTCACGGAAGTGTGTGTGCCCTGTGCAAAAAGATGGCGAGCTCCTGTGCGTAAAACTTTGTTTTCAGTCCCTACTAAATTGGTCACTGATTATGCAAATGTAGATAATGATATGTTTCTGATTTTACATCTATATTGCATACTCTGCCGACATGTTAATTTTATTCCCCGCATCTGCATCATATCTGGAAATGTTGGAAACTCATTTTCTTGGTTCTTTTCTTTTTACCTTGGGTTTTTCAGAATGTGTACTTCAAATTATTTGCAGGTGCTGTGTGGGGAAAGGTTGCAAGAGATGCTATCATCTTTGTTGTCTAGATCCTCCTCTAACAGATGCTCTGCCAGGTGTTTGGCACTGCCCAGTGTGTGTGAAGAAGAAGCTTTTATTCGGTGTGCACTCTGTGTCAAAGGGAGTTGAGTCAGTTTGGGATGTTAGAGAAGTGGAGGTATCAAATGCTAAAGGTCTGACATAGCGACATGTTTCTATTATACACACATTCAAACTAAATTATATGAGGTCAACCCATAACAATGTGGTAGTTATATGTTATCGAAATGTTGACAAGTCATCTATCATCACTCTTAGCATATTCTTGTTTCCGATTTCTGACTAATACGATACCAAATACTGAATGTAGGAGTTCGGCAGAGGCAATATCTTGTTAAATACCATGGGCTTGCTCACGTTCACAACCATTGGGTGCCAGAGAAACAACTACTACTCGAAAATCCTTGTCTTGCCTCCGACTTTATTGAAAAGGATCAGGTTAAGTTGTGCCTTCCACAGAAGTCTATTTAGATTGCCTGCATATTGAATAACTAGTCAATAGAAATAGGATTATTGTATCTTTAGCCCATATTTTGTTCTTGTGCCTCTGCAGGCAGTGAGGTGGAGTACAGAGTGGACAGTGCCACATCGCTTGTTAAGGAAAAGATCTATCCAGGATAATATTTATATAGCTTCTTCGTCTGTTATATCGGTATGCAATTATGAATGGCTTGTGAAATGGCATGGCCTTAGTTATGACCATGCTACGTGGGAGTTAGATAATGCCGACTTCCTAAGCTCATCTCTAGGTCAGAACCTAATGAAGGACTATGAAATTCGTTGTCAAAAGGCTAAGCATGAAGTTAATCAGGTGCTGTACTTGTCTTGGTCAGTTATGCCAGAAAATATTGAACTTTTGTTTTTTGTATTTAAATGTATTCTGCAAATTGATCTTTGGTTTAACATATTGACTATCTATTTGTTTTAACAAATGTTGAAGAGGTTCGGTTTTTTTTTTTTTTTTTTTTGCAATGGTAATAAGGGTGTTCCCATCAAATTTAATTACATCATGAGTAATTACTTTATCTGGGTTTGCTTCTGATTGCTAGAGTTCACTCTTATTTTGGTTGAAGTTGCAGCTTCAATGTCTTTATTGTTGTGATTTTTATTTAATTTCCAACTAGGGGGACCAATGTCTTAAGGAATATGAAACAAGGCGAAAGACATCTCAAATGCTCAAATTTTTAGTTAATAACTTGTCTCTTCTTGTGATGTGCATTGATATGGTGAACTTGTCCATGATGATATAGCAAAATTAGATCAGGTTGGCTGACCTGATAGGTTGATCCAATGGCAGCTAACTGGTTGGACAAACATATCGGGTTTCGATGTTTTGAGCAATCACTTGGGTTCTAATTTCAACGAATAAACTTTCGCAAATGATATGGTGGTGATAGTGAAATATGAGTTGATTGATGATTAAACATTTGGGAACTGGAAATTTGATTGGGTTGTCTTTCTTTTATTTTGTTAATTAAGGTATTCTTTGTCACTGATTAGTAAACACAGGTAAAGTTTTTGCCTGGTGGTCTTTGATCAAACTTATTGTTTACGACATAGTATGAAATAACACAGGTGGTCGAATATTCTATTACTGTTAGCTGCTTACTATTTAATTAAGAATCCATGTCCATTATCACTTTATCATCATTAACCTCTTTAGTTAGAAAAGGTAACTTCAAAACCATTAGGAACAGATCTACAAATTGGAAGCAATGATTATTTGGCAAGGAAGGATGGCATTTATGGAGATTGAGTATACAAGAATATTGATCAATAGAATTTGCTTGTGATGTGGCACTTCAGTTTGAATTAGGAATCAGAAATGTGTGTAGATCCTGTGGGAGAAGAGAATGGGAAATAAATGGGGTGAAACTAGGTTGCCAAAAACAATTTTGTCCCAATGCTGATGATAACTTCTTAATTCCAGACAGAATAGTTAGACGTATATGAAGGAAATATTTATTTTGGAGTGATGTTACAACAAATATACAGAGCTTGAAATGTGAAGTTAATTGTACCTAGAGACAGCTCAATGTGTCAACTGGATTTGGTCGACTAAATGTTTGCGGAAAAAAAATCAGTTGGATAGACTTGACTTAAGCTATTGAAAGATTTCAGCGTCCTGCATCCTTGGCTGCTGAGTCAATGGTGAGGACTTCCGCAGCGCTGTTCTCATTTTTTTGCTTTCTTTTTTCTGGAAGGTAAAACCAATTTTGCCAGGACAATTTTGTATGGTGAGAGCAATTATCTTGCCCATCCAGTATATACTTGAAGTAGGGTTTGCGTCGTTAAACAGTGACATCTTAGGCTACAAATGACAAAATGTAATCTACCATTACTATTTCTTCAGGGTAGAGCTTCCACAGCTAGAGATCAATCTTCTTGCATCTCAACGTTCTCAAGTGAATTCTCCTTTTTGATTTATTTATGTCCTATGTATAACTTGTACATGTGAATTCACTGTAAGTGGACATATCGACATTGGCCATCCTCATATATTAGAGCTATCGGGCCGAATGTAATCTGAGGAACCACACATTCTTGCTTGTGAATATTTGAATGTGTTGCGTATTGATATTTGCGTAACTGTGACTTAATCCAACATTGTGCCATGATGATTGTTTGCAGTTTTGTCCTAGTATATGCTAGCATAAGCCTTATTTAATCTTGTGCTCTTTTGATGATAATGCAGCACCGCAAGGGATCTACGGTCAAACTTTCAGAGCTTCCAGCCAGTCAATCACTTGTAAATGATAACTACGTGTTGAAAAATGTGAATAAGCTGCGTGAGTGTTTGTTCAAATGCCAGAACGCTGTTGTTTTTGATGATCAGGTGAGCTTTGTCTGGGTTATTGATCAGGTTGTTTTTTAAAATTAATTAATTATTGTTTAAATAATATTCTTTTTGCACTTTCTGTATTTATTGTGTTGGTTTTTACATAATTGCATGCGTGTTGTTTTCACAATTAAGTCAATGGTTGGATGGTGAAATCATGGGAGGAGGCCTGGTGTTGCCTTAGGGTTTTTACTGGAAACCCATCAAAAAATTAGAAAAAAGGAAAAACAAAAAAAACATAAAAACGCCCAGCCAAAAAGAAAACGTTGCCTATCATTGCTTGTTGCTTCTCCAAAGGGGACGCCTAGGCAACCCAGGCGATCGCTTAATCATTTTGATCGCCTGGGAGGCCGGGCGTGGCGAGAAACCTTCGCCTCTTGCCAGGGCGTTGCCTAGGCCCGCCTTTGATAACTCTGTGTAATAGACTAATAGCAAAATCCTGGAATGGAAAGTCAGCGATTCAACCATCAAGTCTGAAAGTTTCAGTTCTGATGTTTGTTATGATCTCCTGAAGGTTTCTTCGTGATGCTAAATAATCAGTGAGTAGTGAAAGAAAAATTTTTGGATTGTTTGATTTTGTTTGATATTTCTTCTGCAGTTTTGTTATGTGATATAATATATCCCACATGCTCTCAACCCCACGGTCGACTGTTTGAGCTCTGGACCTGTGGTGATAATTGGTTTGACTCTTGATATGAACGTGTTTCCACTTTTTTTTTAACTATTTACGATTGAACTTTGTAGTGTTTATTACTGCATTCTAGGTACTGTTCCACGTTTTTTTTTTTTTTTTTTTTTTAACTATTTAGGATTGAACTTTGACATAGTCGACTTTGGAACAAGGAATCCAAATTAAATTCCTTCGAGAAAATCTCCATATCTGAAGCTCACTCTATGTTGTTTTTGTAAAAGTGGAGCCCTTCCATTTTGTGATCACTAGCGCTTCTGCTGCAATCATCTCACCCTTCTTTTTTTTTTAATAGAAAGGTAAAAAAGGACCTCCGACATCGATCTCGATCTTTGTTTTATTGTCTTTTACTTATATAAAGAGAGTAAACCACATGATAAATACCTCCTTTAATCTTTTGTGCTCACACCACTGATTACTTAAAAGACTTTTAACTACAGAGAGAAACCATCCTAACTTGTTTGAATCTGCACCACATGCAACAATTCTTGACCTCCACTGGTCCTGTTTTCTGCTCATTTCAACTTTGGGAACAACCATTTGTTACATCTTTCTCTGTTACAGTTTTCTAATCCTTTATGAATCTGTATGCCATGTTAATTTCACTCTTGACATGCTATCTCTCTATATAGCACGTGTTCAAGTATGTCCGGACTGTTGCAATCACATATATATTTGGGATGCATTGAAATGCCTTAGAGATTGTATATCGTGCTTTGCTGCTTGATATCTGGTGGCAGAGGTAGATTTTGAATGATCTTGGTTCTAGATAAATTCACAGGGAAGTGATATTTCATTAAGCTTGAACCTGTAGTCTTTATAATTGATCTTATTGACTGTGCAGGAGCGAGCAATGACTATTATATTTTTCTTCGATCTATGAGTGAAATTTGTCGGCCTTTCCTAATTGTCACGGCCTCGAGCTCATTGTCTCAATGGGAAGCTGAGTTTGCACGACTGGTGCCATCTGTTGACGTTGTTGTATATAGTGGAAACAGCGACACCAGGAAGGGATTAGAGCATCAGAATTTTATGATGAAGCAGGTCGTCTGATGCTCCAAGTACTCCTGTCTTCCGCAGAGAAGCTGTTCTTGAGGTATGGACATCCCTCAGCTTTACTGTTTAGATGCAGGAGTTGGCTACCTGGTTGGTTGTTATGTGTCATGTAAACGAATATATTTTACTACTTTATTTATGTATTATCTCCTCAATATTTCCAACCGGCAGAATTGAAATATCTGTGGTATCAATGACATAAATGAAGTGGGCAATCTGGTTTAGAATGTGTAGGATATAAAGTTTTTTTTTTTTTCGGTTACCAGTTTTTGTGCCTTATCATCTTTTAAATCAATCATGCAGGATCGGGACAGATTGAGAAGCATAAAATGGGAAGCAATTGTGATTGATGAGTATCAGCACTTTGGGATATCAAATGATCTCGAACAAATTAAGATGTTCACTACAGACTGTAGGATACTTTTGGTCAGCGGTCAAATAACGGTATGTTTTCCATCTTGGTCTTGATCTTTTTTTGTTTATTGTAATTTTATTTTTATTGTTAAATTTCCTGTTTGAACTTCTCAGGATACAACAGCTGAGTACCTTAAAATGCTATCATTGCTTGAATCTCATGGTGATCTTGACAAACTGGGGGCTTGAAATCTGAAACAAATGACAATCTTTGTAGATTGAAAGATAGGTTGTCGCATTTTATTGCATATGGAAGCAATTCTCAAGTATCTAAGTTCCTTGAATATTGGGTCCCGGTTCAGATATCGAATTATCAGCTCGAACAATATTGTGCTACACTTCTTTCTAACTCTGTTACTCTTTGCTCTTGTTCGAGAAATGATCGTGTTGGGGCCTTCCGTGACATTCTGCTTACTCTTCGAAAGGTTTGCTTTTTTGGTCATTTTTCACCAATTACATATTACTACACGAGTATGTTTCCACTCTTTTGAGAAGAAAGTATGGCACATCTCTAGCATATGCATCTTTGTACTTCTTCTGTTTGTAAGCACATTTTTCATTGGTCTCAAAGACAAAGGCCATGACTATATGAAGGACAAAGAGTAGCTTTGCGTGTCACTTGGAATATTTACACATATCTTGTGACTGCTAATGGTTGATATCGGATTCATGTATATGGTTTCAGTTTTGCCATTAGGGGAAATCATGGCTTAATTATATACTTCTCATCTTTTATTTTGAATAAATTGCATTTTATATATTTAGATGCTTCGTGCTGTTAATTAGTTTGAAATTCTGACATGTCCTTTGTTTATAGTGTTGTGATCACCCGTATCTTCTGGACTCATCTGTACAAGAACGCTTGATTGCTGAGCAGCGTGCTGCCGAGCTTTTGGATGTTGGGATAAAGCAAGTGGCAAATTAGAGCTTCTTGATATGATGCTTACGGAGATTCACACTCAAGGCCTACAAGTACTTGTACTTTTCCAGGTATATCTAACTAGTGACTTTTTGCTGAGAACATGTATGAGTTGTCGAGGTTAGCATCTTATTTGGTTATACCTACTTGTGCGCCTCCCTCTCATTTTGCTTTTGCAGGTTTATCACATGTACTTAATTGGTTTATATCATTGATTGCTTTTACTATTTTACGGCAGTTGATTAGTGGCTCAGGAGGAGTGACATCAACTGGAGATATACTGATGATTTTCTGCGCCAAAGATTTGGTAAAGATTCTTATGAACGCGTTGATGGTGGGGTTAGCATCCCATCCAAGAAGCAAGCTGTTGTGAATCGATTTAACAAGAAGGAGACTGGACAGTTTGTTTTTCTATTAGACAACCGTGCTTGTTCGCCAACCATTAAACTTACATCACTGGATGTTGTTGTCATATATGATAGCGACTGGAATCCAGCAAATGATTTGAGGGCACTGCAAAAGATATCATTTGGTTCAAAAGTTGAGCAGATCAAAGTTTTCAGGTTATATTCATCCTTTACTGTTGAAGAAAGAGCCTAGTTCTCAAGCAAAATTTGAATCTTGATAATAATTTGCAAACTTTTAGCCGGGCCACTACTGATACTCTGCTCTCCTGGGGTGCCGTATATCTATTCAGCAAATTAGACGAATATCATGCTGATGGCAACTCCACTTTGGATTCTTTGAACTTTTCACCTGGGCAGTTGCTTTTGAGTGAAGTTACCAAGGAGTTCCAGGCCATACTCTCTGAAAATTGTGAAAATACTGATTCGAATTCTGTCATTGCAAAAGTTAAGTTGGGTGTTAGAGCTATAGTACGAATATTCCAACTCTTGGTGAGGCGAAAGTTCAGTTGAAAGATGGAGAAGTGCCTAATATTTTTTGGAGAAACTTGTTGGATGGGAAAAACTATATTTGGAAACATTTAAGGGGCCAAGTCCACGGAATCGAAGAGAATTAATTACTTGATGGATCTCCTAGAAAATCACCAACTAAAAGAGATGATGTGGTAAAGAAACGAAAAAGATGGTGAATGATAATTTGGATCCACCCTTGCTTCAAGTTGAATTAGGAGCAGACCAAGTGGCTCAAGTTGCTGTTGCTGAGGGAGGTAAGAGATATCCTGGGAGACTCTCTTCTCCACCAAATGATAGATGATATACCTTTTATATGTTTTCTCAGTTCACTTCAGTCTGTTTGTCAATTGGAGAAGCATTTTATGATTCAGATTCCCACACATCATGTTACTAAAAGAATTTTATGGTGATGCAGGGCCATCTACAATAAAAAAGCCTGCAATCAATCTCAAAATTTCCAAAGAGATGGGAATACTTCCAACAATAATCCGAATGGCATGTCTGGTCACAGCTCTTTTGGCACTGAGGTTCCTGAAGGTCTGTCAGAGGAAAGAATTGTATTATCTGATGAGCAGAAAACCCTCCACAGTTTTCTGCAAGGGGAGATGATGAGACTGTGCCAAAGTCTTAAACTTTCGGTATTAAGCTTCTATGGTTCCTTCTTCATACTTCATTTTTCTCCTATTGTTCCTTTTCATACTGATAGTTTTATAGGTCCCAACGTTCACAGAATAAAGTGTTGCTAAAAGTGCCAGTAACACTTATACCAACTCGGAGCGGATAAGTAGAAAAACACAAAGATAAAATTTGTCTACAAGTATAAAAATACTTGTAAACGTACAGCAGGGTGAAATAATTCACTAGTTGGAGAATCGCAGAACTCACTTTGAATGACTCAACTAGTACGAAACATATTAAAACTCCTATCTATGAGTAGATCTATACTATGTAAAACAACTCGTCCAAAAAGACAGAATAAAGACTATTCAGAACTTTTATGAAAACAAACGATGGACGAAAATCTAAGAAACAAAGGCCTTGTATGGTTATGTTTCCATGGACCATTTCAGGTTTCTAGTGTTGGAAATAGAATTTTGAGAATTTATTGGTTTTGTGTGAAAAACGGAATTATGTTTGGATGAGAGAATGAAAATGAGTTTTATATAGGTTTGAAAATGAGATTATGTTTGGTTGAGTAGTTTTGAAATATTATTTTATGTATATAATAATTTGAAAAATTGATAGTGGTTGAATTTTTTAATTATATATATAATATTATATTTGGAAGATTGTAGGTTGGTGGGTCCCATTAAATATATATAATTAAAAATAGTAATATTTTAAGTAGATATAGTTTGTAATGGAGGGTCCCACATGTATAATTGGATGAAAAAGGTGAGAAAGTGATTGATGAGTGATGTAGGGTATAGTATAGGGTTGGAAATTGAAAATATAGGTTTGAGATGTTGTTTTATGTGAAAATTGGAAAATTAAAATGATGATTTCCATTGAAAAATTTAGAAACAAACATGATTTCATTTCTATGAATAGTTGAAAATTGGAAATTGGCCCTTGGAAACATAAACAAACAAGGCCAAAGACTCTCAATCTTCAAGGTGTTATATTGAAATTGCAGCAACACTTCGATCTGTGCAGACTTTTCGATCTGTGCAGACTTTCGATCTTTGTTACTTAGTGCAGAACCTCGAACTCTCTGTATATTTGCTCTCTCAATTGTAATTCTGTGCTTGATTATGTGAGGGACATTCTCCTCATATAGGCACTCCTTCAAGACTCCAAGTCTCTACAAAACAAGGAAAGATAGATGTAATAGAACAAGGATTCATTAACACATATAAGGTAGGACTCTAGAATCCTTCCTTATCAAGATGACCTAAAATTTCTAAGAATATGATCTTTCCATATCAAAATAATATTTGAGAGCCAAGTTTTAAAACAATCCTTTTATAAATCAACTTTCCTTATTTAATAAATCCTGTTATAAGAAGTAACCAAGAAAGGCAAAACACTTAAAAATGAATTTCTAAAATAAAGAAAAATATTAGATGACGTGTAAAACATGGATCTAACACATACTTCATTGTTCCTGGTGATATGTTTAGACTGACTATTAGCTTCATAATATTGCATGGGCCATGAATGGTAACATCGAGCATTTTTATTGCCCAATATAATCTTAGAATGAAACTCATGAATGCTAAAAATTGTCTTCTCATTGTGAGTTGACTTTCAGAGAGAAGGAAAAACTAGACACACAGATACACTATTTCTCGGGTAGACTCATACACTCATAACCGCTCCTACCCAAGATAAAAATTGCAATCTCACATCACTTTTAAATTTTTGCTGCTTTACATTGATGGCAAATGTGTTAACTGGCCTAATTGGGCAAAGCTGGTTAGAAGAGAAGAGCAATGAGCTATATAAATGGTAGACCTGTGTCTATATCATTTCTAGCGGTGTTATGGGATCTCATGAGCCAGACTTCGTGTCAGCTTTATTATAATATACTTTATGATAACCTAAGGGGTGCTTACCACTTGCTTTAATATCTAATGTGCTACTGTACTATGTGATGATCTAAATGGTGCTGGAAGGAGTTCAGTGCAACTCTTAACTTTTCATGCTTCAGTAATACTGGAGAGGGGATGATTCTTGTTTTTGGCAACCTTTACCTTTGTAAAGTTTTCTGATTGGGAACTCTTTCTGCTGATGACCATGTAAAAGAACTCCCAACTATTACCGTTGACAAGTGAATTTGTTGTCTGCTGCTGAGAGTGAAGTCATTGATTCACCATTCCTACAACCAGTGTTTTGAAAGGCGGTAAAGGTGTTGGGTGAGATGGAGTCCCGGAGGTTGGGGCGTATACCCTGTAAATTTTTCATATTTAATATTTTTAAAATTTAAAATTATTAATAAGAAATTCTTTTAAAAAAGTAAGCCAACATATTAAAAACGAGTAGGAAAAATATTGTGATATGAAATTGACTGTAAAAGCAAGAACATACTAGAATAAGAAGGAATAAATTGATAGATCTTGAGATAATTAGAAACCTAATAGAATTATTTTCTTAAATAAGTTAAAGCTTTTTTAGTTTTTTGAATAAAATGAAAACCAGATATCTTTGGAACAATAAAGAAATGATAAGACAAACATAGTTGTATGCATGACTTGTCTAGAGGAGGATAAAATCCTTCTATGAAGCTTGAGAATTGCTGTGGGATAAAGTAAAAAAACCCGGAGATGAATAGAACTGAGAAATTGTTGAAGAGGGCTTCTTTTACATTTTTATCTAATTATTTTTATTTTGGTGTCGTAATTTTGAATTAAACATGGTTGGGCATCACAAATTTAGATGATTGAACCATTTAAAGTTGGAAAAAGTTACTTTATTCACATTCCTTTGCGGCACACACCCAGCGACTTGTGGCCACTTTGGACTTCGGAGCGCAAAAGGCGTATGACTGAAGTGAGTGTACACCTAGAGTGCCTGAGCGTATGCCCCATAAGAGAAAAAGCCTGCCTGCATTGCCCTGAGGCTTAGGAGTGCCTTTAAAATATCCCCTTGCAACAAATGTTGTGTAACATAAAATCTTTCCTTGTGCTCTGTAAAAGAATCATTAATTGGGTGCACAAGGAAGTTGAAGGGAGGTACACCGAGTTGTGAAGGTATCTCCAAAGCACCAGCATGAACTGTGTAAATGTTGTTGATCATCAGTTATTATAATAGGTAGACCTGTCTCCTGAATTCTATCTCCAACATGTAAGTAAATTAAAAGACATTTCAAAAACAAAGAAAAGGAAGCTCTTGTAATCTGTCCAGATTCTTTAATTTTTCTAAAACTGAAGTAGGTATCAGATTGCTTTTAGTTCAAACTGTGAACAATTTAAATTGTTCATTAAAGAGTAGATTCTGGCTTAACTTGGTGAAAATATGAAGTTATTGATACCCAATTGTATGTCTTCTGTGTAATCCTATAAGCATCTTTTTAGAAACAAGAATGCAGGTGATTTGGAACATTTGTGTTCCAAGTTAGAAGCTGCTTTTTCTTCTAAAAAAAAAAAGGAATTCTATACAGATGACTTCTGGATAAAGGAAATATGTATGCCTTCCTGAGAGACCTGTTTCTGGAACAATAGTGCTGGCCAAGGTGAGCCAGAAAACCTTTCATGTACTTTGAAGTTTTAACCTTCTATTTAGGTTTATCTAAATATCGATTTTGTAGTTTATTTTTCTGTTTTACTTTCTGGGCTGGCAATAAGAATCTATTGAGATTTATAGTGTTTTACGTGAAAGGTGATTATAATTGGCATTTTTAGCTGGCTTATATGGACACTTTAGCATTTCAATGGACTGCTCAACTGTCCACAGAGTCTTATAGAAATTACCTTTTCAATGTAATGTTTATGGGTAGCTTGACATTGATATCGTGATTCTTACCTTTTGAATTACATCAGTGTACAAATTAGTAGATATCGAGAATGTTTATTTAAAGCACTTCACACATCTTTCTATGGAGAGAAAATAATTAAACTTAAAATGTATCAGCTGGAAGCCTGGAATCATGGGGCTTAGTTTTGGATACAGTGGAGAAATTGCAAACGGAAGTCGAGATTACTTAAGATTACTATAGATATAAATAACGTGGTTGTAAATCTCGATTGATAGAAAATATATGCTGGGAGAGATGGGTTATTCAATCTGTTCTCATTAGGAAGTTGATATTGATGACCCATGAAAAGATGATGATGTCTAGCAATTGTCCATCTTGTCCACTCTGTGAATAAGTTTCCTGTTTGAAGGAGTTTCAGCCTGACATTGCTTCTTTTTGTTTATGAGGATAAGAGTTTTCTTTCTTGCAGGTTCATGTTGACTTTCTTGTTCTTAGTGATACATACATTTTTTTAAAATTGTTTACTGAAATCGCTTTCTAAAGGCCCTTTATCTGAATTTCATCTTTTCAATTATGGAAATGAAAGAATAACCCACTTGTCATGTTCTTGGAGTTTGAAGTGATAGCTAACTCCACAGTGACATATTCCTTGTACTTCAATGAGATCACCCTATACTCTCTGATCTGTTCGCATGACTTCAATGCAGGAGGATGTCGCCATCTAGTGAGAAGATTTTGAATATGTCATCAAGAATCACCACGCCAACAGTAACTCGCCATCAATTTTGCAGGCTTTCCAAATATCTCTGGTCAGTTCTTCTTGAATATATCATCAACAAATACATATTGACCAAATAGATAAATGCGTAGTATGGAAATGTAGCTTAAGTCATGTAGTGCTTTTATTATTTTAATTTAAATCTCTCCTATCCAATGTTTGTTAGAAATGTGTTTTCTTTGCTACTGACCGGTGTTTTAAATGTCTTTAGGCATTGGGCATGACGGCAAGCGATATGGATATTGTGCATGTTTAGAAAATAAATATATATAATTTTCTTTCAAAAAAAAAGGTTAAATGTCCTTAAAATAGTAAAAGAATTGGCGATATAGAGTTTAAAAGTCATAACATATCATGAACATGAAAGATCTGATTCCTGAAACCATTGCAGACTTTAGAAAAGTTGTTGTCTTTATATGAAAACCATGAAATAAAATAAAATACTGTATTTAGAAATGAACAAAAGACCATGGCATTTTTATTTTTTTTAGATTAAATGAAAGTCTGAAGACAAGGTTGGGAATGAATAATGATTAAGACAAACATAATACATTTTGTAGAGAACACACTTAGAAGAGGACAACCTGCTTGAGATAGTTATGAAAAAAAGTGAATTTTTGGAGACGAGAGAAGCTAGTTGTTCGGACAGAGAGTTCTACTTTATGGTTTCTTTTAAATTGGGTTGTGTATCATAAAGTTAGTTAAATAAGAGATTCTGGTTGGAAAATATTTTAATTGGCATGCCTTCTGGGGCAACACGCCCAATGACTTGGGAAGCAAAAGGCATACGGCCCAAGTGCCCCACTTCCGACCCGGATGCTTCTTGGGCGTCACCGCCCATGGGTCTCACCTGCATTGCCCATTGGCCTTTTTTGGGTGTCTCGCCTGCTCAGAAGCACCTCTTAAAGCATTGCTTCTGCTCACTAGTTGAGTTTCTGATTGAATTTCACACTAAGTGTGGCCAGAACAAAACTAGGCTTAAAACACTCTGCCCCATGTACGATAGTCCGTGTAACAGATTACTGACTCAATCAAATCTTCACTTACCTTCTTCTAAACGAACAGCCAAAAGGTAAATAAGAGAATGAGTTAAGTCACATTAAGAAAAGAGCCGGGGATATATCAGGAAGTTCTAATTGTACCCCTTGAACAACTGGGCAAACCTTTGATTAAATACACTTTGCCACCTATTCTATTAACTATGTAACACATTACCCTTGACCATTATTTGATTTTTGTCCTGTTATTAGAATTGATATGTTTGAATAAAACATATTAGGACTATCAAGATGTGTGGATGATTTCAGTATTTTTCTTCTCCCTTGACGATCAGTTCATGATATTTTTGATTAACAGAGGTAAGTTACAAATTGGGTGAATCATAAGAATAATAATAATGGCAAGTAAGCATATTAGTATTGTCAATTCATATACCGTATAATACATATTTTATACATTGAACTGCTCAAAGTGTTCTGGAAAAAGTTGAAAGTTCAATGCTTTTTTATAATTTTAAAAATGATGATGTCGCATTATCTTTTCTAGTACTGGCCATACTGGCACACTTTTTTTTTTCACTCAGCTTAACCTCAGAAGAAAATTACTGTTGGTTTTCTTTAGTAAGATGAATGAGGAGATTCTTCTGAGCTTGAGTTGTTTTTATATGTCAAGCATAAATGTAATGAGTGTTTATACTGATTGTTGGGACGGCAACATCAATTTATTTAAACACTCAAAGCAGAGAAATTTGTTAATGAGTCAGTAAAATACAATCCACAAGAGAGGCACTCCTCCAATTACAAAGGTTCATCATCTAATTGCTGAGTAATTGTCTTAGCTATCCGTAAGGCTTGCTTTTTATTAACAGATCATAATCC